>OX632357.1:25643045-25790409 GCA_951751655.1 Ophion costatus | reverse complement strand
CCCGTCGCGTTCGCGTAATTACAAGCATTTATTTCACACTAAAAGCCGACAAGCTTGGGCCGAGGGTTGAGCAGTGGAGGCTGCAAGGGGTTGGACGGGTACGAGCCTCGACTACGTGTACGGGGTACTATACGCCTCCACCAATCCAACAGCCCCAAACGATGGGACTCTACTTAGTACCGAGAGATCCTACAACGCCCTCGCCTTCGTCCCAACTCCATTTCTACCCCTGCCACCCTAAAAATGCCAAATGCCCCCCCCCCCCCCTCGGCCTGCTACCCCCTCGATCGTCTGCTCGCACTAGCTGCGATGATGGTCGCCGAGAGCGCTCTCGTTGTGCCCTGGTGCGCGCTCGGCCCTCTCACCCAGTCGATGTGGTTCGAAAAGCGATGCAGCCTGGCTTCTCCCAAAATTTACGTGATTACAAGCCCTTTACCGCTGTGCGCTTGATCGTACCCGGTTACCGTCGATCGACGAGATCCATATACATATATGGCTGCCTAAACACGAGCGTAGGTGTGCGCGTGTAGGGCCGAAAAGCTGCGCCAGAATCAAGAGCCAGCCTGGGGTATATTATTAGCGGTGGAGGACGGTCTACGGCGCGGTACGTTGTCGGCCGTTGAACGTGCAACGGCCCGGTCGTTCAGGGGGATGCGGCACGATTTTTCCCATACGATACGAGTCCGCATCCACGATAGGAAAATTATGGCTCTCGTTTTGTTCGACAAACAATTAAACGACTCACGTGTACGTGTTTTTTTTTGCGTTTGGGTTAGAACTTCTTTGACGCTGGTCGTTTGAAACGGAAAACCAGAAAATGTGGATGGAAATTTAACACCAGCGATCGGTGAGCGTTACCAACCGGTAGGGCTCTTCCGGTTTCGGCGCTCAGCTACGATCAAAGCTGGCGCAACCATTTTTCGTTCCGAAAGAACGAACAGGTTGCAATTTTTCGGCACTCGAAGCACTGGGCACGAACACGAGGCACTGGAGGGGGTTAGCATGGACGGGGATGAAAAAGAGGGTTGGCGTGGACGGGGATGAAAATGGGGGTGGAGACAGGATTACGTAAATGCTTAATGACGTAAATTGTATATATATATATATATATATGAGCATTGGCTACCTCGACGATAGCATATATTTGCACAGCCATGACATGCCCGACTACGTTGACTCTTCCCATTCGATGCATGAAAATAGAGCTTTTACAAGAAAAGTAGGTAAAGAATGGGCCAATCTCGCGTATGATCGAGCATTTCGATTTCGTTCGGGGACACATTATCTATGCTATCGTGATGCGATATATGTATAAAGTCGTTCCATATATATATATATATATATATATATATATATATGTGAGAAAACGAGAGACGAAGCTAGATGAAAAATGGAGAGATAAAACCAAGTGGTATAAATGGAAGTAGCGTAGCCCAGGCGAGCGTTGAATTCGGTTTATTTTTTCATTTTTTTTTCATCCTGGAACATCAGACCCAATCAAACATCTCTCTCTCTCTCTCTCTCTCTCTCTCTCTCCCTCTCTCTCTCTCTCTCTCTCTCTCTCTCTCTCTCTCTCTCTCCCCTTCGCCTCCCCTTTAGGCGCCCGGCGAATATAAATGCCCTCGATCTCGTCTATATAATCGCGGGAGTGTGAAATTAACCAGCCAATTCTGCAGCGAACCGCGAACCACGGTACGAAATCATGGCGGCAGAGGAGATCGGCGGCTGTTGCCGTTATGCGGAAGCCACTGCCTAGGACAGCGGGGCAACACGGTCGAATCGGAGGATCGCCGGAGCGAAGCCGTGGCCGCGGCGCGAGCGAACTGCGAAGCTGGACAAAGCTCCGTTGTTGCGGGATCAGTCGAAAGAGGAGATAAAATAAGTCCCGCTCGATGATTTTTTTGAAAATTGTTTCTTCTTTCATTCTTTCGAGGCTTGAGGGAAGTAATAATATCTAGATTTTTCGGCTGGGTGAAGAGGCCGTTTGGCGGGGCAGTCAGATTTGTATTCAGTGCTTCGAAAACTTTTGTAATTGGATTTTTTCTTCTTCTTTGTTTGTATTGGTGAAGAACATATTCTTGATAATGTTTTTTTGACTCGATAGAACGATTGTCTTTTTAAGGGAATCCATTTCGGGATCTTTGCCAGGCCAAATGTAATTTGAAGCGAAAACAAATAATTTTTTCTTCAAATATATCCAACTAGCTATGTGTTCACGACGTACTTTTCGAAATTTCGAAAAATACGAACATTTACAGCTTCTCCAAAGAAAACCTTATCTTTCTCTTAAAAAAAGCATGCTGAAGTCATTGTTATTAACAAATGGTTCATCCAATGAAGAAGTGCGATCGTGAACCGAAAATGACTACTGTTTGAACGCTAACTTTGCAAATTCAAATCAATGGTGTTAAAGTTACTGAAGATATCACTCACGCCGTGTCAAGTTTCGAGATAATCGCGTTCAAAGTTTTAGTACATATTTTACACGATCTTGTGAAATATTGTCGTCTGACCGCGAGTCAGCGATTCTGGCACCATATAAGTGTCCTTCATCATCGAGATCGGGTTGCTCACCTAATTAACACTATTCATTCCGAACGCTATTGTAATATTTCAAGCCCAAACTCGGGGTCAATAGAACAAACGGTTCGTTTGTGTATAACTATGCCAGGTAACCGACTTCACTAAAATAGGTGTCACTTCGTCAATTTTTTTAATTTCGGGGTCCGGTTGGTCTCAAAATCTTCTTGATAGTTCACAGTATAACAAAATGCAAAAAAAAAACGATTTTATAAGTATCCAGAGAGGGATACCCCCTTGACCTGTCTTTCAAGTTCCGTATCCTTTTTCTTTTAGTATTTTACTAAATATATTTTGCTGAGTAATAGTATAATTACTATAATAAAATAAAGTAATTATTATATATAATTACCAAATACGTTTGACTATAAACATTTCACTAAGTATATTACATTTAAAAAAGTTGTTCTGGAATTTTAATATGCTTAATGCACACGATAATAATATTTCAGCAGAAATTAAAGAAATTGGTAACAACAATAACAAAAGCGTTAATAAAATTCCAGTTGCGGGAATAAATCTTTGGATTGTTTAAATAGGAGAGCGCGAGAGAGGGGGTGGGGTGGAAGAATGAAATGGTAAACGTGATCAGTTGCGCTGTAATTCGTGAAAATCTCGAAGGGATCGTTTTATCGCTCCATATAAATACGGAAATTAATTAAAACTGCTGAGTTAATTGAATTTTTATAAGTCCTGCTTTTCCAGCTGCTGGACCCCTTCCCGTTTCTCTTAATTTGTTTCGCTTTTGCTTCTATGGCCTCCTCTTCTCGTTTCTCCTCACCTCGATCTATCCGTGGCTCGTCCCCTTTGCATTTCTGCTGCATCCATTCGTATCCGGCGGCTCGGTGCGGCTACGAAAAAAGTAGAGGAAGGATGCGATTTTTTGGGTTCCTTCATTTTCCAAATTGAAATCACCTGCGAGAAGACCGAAAAAAGGGTCGAGGGTGGGGGGGTGGAGGTGGGACCGACACGATCATCCCTTATTCGCGAACTTTGAGAGGTCGGGCTCCGGACGAGGAACAAAAGTGTTCGTCTCCAAAAATGGCCTTCGCGTAGATTTCTCCCCGAGCATCGCCACCAGGCAACGATATCGCGCGAGGTAACCGCCGCCATTTCCGGCTAAGACCCTAAAGTGCGTTCTCGCGTTTTTAGCGCGGCAAAATAAAAGGAGGAAAAAAACACGGAACAAAAAAATAAGAAACAAGGAAGAAGTGAAGGACGAGGAGGGGGTGTGGAGGGAGACGCATACACATATTCGGTCGCGTCTTCTTCCGACAAGTCTCTCGCCGCCGGATATAGACGAGTGAGAAGTTTCGAGCGGGAAATATCCGGTAGACCTGGGCGATATTTCTCCCCCTTCTGCTCTCTCTCTCTCTCTCTCTCTCTCTCTCTCTCTCTCTCTCTCTTTCTCCGTTACTTGTACATCGAACTCCATTTTCCCTACATATACACTTTCCATCGGGCGTTTTATCTTTCTCGAAGGATCGCGACCCTTCAGGAACATTATACAAATCCAAGAAGCCCATACCTACCCGCGAAAGAAATTAGGAGGGCAGCCATAAAAAAATTCGGGGCCCATGAGGGTTTGAATATGGATTCCCTACTAGGGTTTTCCACAACACAATCGGACTAGGATAAGGAAAAATCGGACAGAAAAATAACAGGGTTGGGTAATTTACTCCAAAAGGGTCGTAGCGAGGACAATGATAAAGGGCCCAGACGAGATTCATCAGGGCAGTGGTTGTTACAGGGCATACAATATATTTGCAAAGTTATTTTTAAGAATTTCTAGTTTTTAGACTCACTTCCATAGATGTGATATATTCAAAGTTTAAGGAATCGATAAAACACTAGGTTAGGTCACTTAAAATAAACACACACGTGGAATTTTACTATAAATGATTTGTATTCTATAAACACTCAGAATGTGTGGAAAATAAATTTCGCAATACAAAAATAGTTTTTTTTTAAAATAATTCATGCGTGCAGGATTTGCAGCACATATGTACGTACAGCACCGTTTGGTTGCTTCAACATTTTTAATTGAACTAATTTCCGTTCAATGCTGGTGACGGGATAAACAAAAATTGAAAAAAAAACAAACAATAAAAAACAATTTTTTTAAGTTTCCAATTAAGAATATCCCCTAAACATTAATATTAATCTATTTACATGAAGAATAATTCCTAAACTGTATAACTTTTGTTCATAGTAACGATAAGTTTACACCTTTTGCAATAATTTTTATCCACGATCAATGCTAAATTCGATATCTGTAAAGAACAATCAACGTATGAATATTTACTATAATTTTGGCATGTTAATATAATTCTTGTACATCGATATTCTATATATATATATATACCAAGAGACGCGGCAGCGTCTTGACGCCAAGTAATATATATATATATACGCGTGAGTAGGAAAATTCGTATGTGAACTCGAGTGCGTTCCTCTGATACATGGCGCACTCGTCTCGCCTAAGATGAAATCGACGTACTTCGACGTAGCAGTTCTCTCGTCTGTTCGTTTTTCCATGAGGATTCGCAGAGCCGTGGGTACGATGGAACGCTGGAACGCCGGAACGACGAGATTCTTTTGGCATCTTTCGGATCTAGGAGATAGGAGAAGAACGGCGGAATAGACCCGGGCGGTTCGCGAAACGGGGTTAAAGGGGAGAGAAAAGACGAAAGTATTGATGCGCGAGAAAATCGACTGACTTTCCGAAAGCTCAAGGCTCCTTCGATGGAAAAACGAGAGAGAGAGAGAGGGGGTGGGGAGGAAAGGGGTCTCTCGTACGCGGAGCCTCACAAACGGATATTTATTGAGAGGATATTGAAATTGATAGTCGCGCCTAGCTCCCTCTATTTCAGACATGCTAATCCGGCCCCGGTCCGCACTACGAAACGTGTATATATATATATATATATATGGGGTATTCCACGTGAATCCGGTACACTTTTTCCCTGACCCCCGCCAATTCGATTTTTTAAAATCTGATTCCATTGACTCTCCAAAAGACACCCTGATTTTTTTTTCTTTTTTCGGAACAACCCTCAGTCAAAAAAGATTTTTTTTCCGAAAAAACGCCCCGATTAAAAAATCTGAAAAAAATGCCAAAATTCCGTGATTATATGTAAAAATGTTCAAGCTATCAACCGCAGTGCAAGTATGATTTTTTCATTAGCAGTCAAAAAGTTCCGGTATTAATTTCAATTGAAGTAATATTCAGCATAGAAAAAAATCATACTTCCACTGCAGGTGATAGCTTGAAAAAATTTACACATAATCACGCATTTTTGGGAATTTTTTCAGATTTTTAAATCGGAGCGTTTTTTTTTCGGAAAAGAAAAATCTTTTTTGACTAAAGGTTGTTTCGAAAAATGTAAAAAAAAAAATCAGGGTGTCTTTTAGAGTCAACGGAATGAGATTAAAAAAAAATAAGTCGAATTGGCGGGGGTCAGGGAAAAAGTCCACCGGATTCGCGCGGAATACCTCTACATATACATATATACATCCATGTAAGAGGAAAGTCGATGATGAGTCCGCGTTCCCTGCCCACTCTCGTCTGAGCAACATACTCCTTTTCTACTTCGCTTCCACGTATGGGGGTAGTTTGAATTTTCCTCAAAACTCGTTTTTCCGAGATTCCGACGCACTTTATAGAAAGCTCAGGGCAAAAACTTTGAGAAGAACGATATTCGAGGCATTGAAATTTTTTCTTTTGCGTTTGCAAACTTAAAACGGATAGTTTATAAGCGAGGTGAAATTAAGGGAAGGGAGAGAGAGAGAGAGAGAGAGAGAGAGAGAGAGAGAGAGAGAGAGAGAGAGAGAGAGAGAGAGAGAGAGAGAGAGAGAGAGAGAGAGAGAGAGAGAAAGTCCACTCTGATAAATTGAACAAACATCCGAGTTCGCAGGCTGTCTTTGACGAATTCGTCTCCCAACAAACCCGTGCGCCCAGTCTAACCATTATCATTATTAATATTTCACTTATATGTGCGTGTGTGTAGGTATATATGCCGATGCAAGGGTTGATACGCCGGTGGGGCGAAGTTTTGCCTGGGTCTCCATGGTACTTTGAGGAGCGAAGATGGCCCCATCCTGAGATGGATGGGCTTCGTCATCTTCCTCTTCTTTTTCTTCTCCTACTTTTCCTACTTTTCCTGCTCTCGTTTAAATTTCCCTCGTATTCGGAAAAGGGAGAGAGAGCGAGAGAGAGAGAGAGAGAGAGAGAGAAAGTAAGTAAGTAACGTGGACAGGCAAAAGGATTCGCGGTTGTGCAAGATTCGTTGCGGGAGCCAAGACAAACATAGCTCGTTTCTCCCCTCTCGCCCCCGTGCCTCTCGACCTTCCTCTTTTTTTCAGCGCCCCCTCGAATTCCAGGACTTTACCCGCTGGCTTTTGAAATCCGCAACCGAGTGCCGAAAAGTATACAGAGAACGGTTCGAGTAGAAGGGACCACATTTGGCGGGGGCGGAAAGGGGGTTCTAGCCGTTTTCGACGGCCCGTTCGCGAGGCAGGACGAGGGTGGGTCGTGAGACGTTTTAGAGAACTGCCCCGATGTTGCCGGTAGGTCCGAAGGTAATATTAATAAGTAGGTAGGAAAAGTTGGTTTGATCAACCGCTCCGTGAATATCTATAGAACGCTTTTACTCTTTTATTCTTACGGTTCTTGTTTTATTTTTTTTCGCCCGTTTTTCTTTCATTTTTTTTCCTTCCTCTTGGCCGGATGGAGGAAAAAGAGTTCAGGGGCCGGTGAGATCGCGGAACTGACTCGAGTGCAGACCACATCAGACGTGGCTAGAGTTAACGGTGCTATTAGCTTAATTACAATACCCAACCGTCCGATCCATCCGACTTTCTGCTTATTTAAAAATTATTTATATATACGCGCACACCCCTCACCCCCCACACGCGCACGCGCACACACACACACACACACACACACACACACACATATCTATATATGGGAAAAGGATATTTTGAATCCGTTCCATATGTACAATATTGACTACCACACATCTGATCATTTCGAGGACGATCCTTGAAACTACGCTCGTGTAAATATATGTACTTTCATCTAAGGGTGATTTTGAAGCCATGTTGATATACATAATCTTATTGATGTAATGTTATTAATATTATTATTAATATAAATTATAATTGATGTATAAATTATTAGATAATCCTATTAATTACATATATGTGTAATGTTAAGTACCAGCATTTCAGCAGAGTAGCAATTTCTGACCGTCTTGAGGACGGTCCTTGGAATTAAACTCTCATAAATATATTTATTACATTTATTTAAGGGTGGTCTTAAAAGCATTTTGATTTACCTCAACTTGAGTATGCTATGAGAATGGTCCTTGAAGTCGTATGTGTTCAAAATCACCTGTCCCTATGTATATATAAATACACATATATATATGGAAAGAGAGAGAGAGAGAGAGAGAGAGCTGAGGGTTCTTTACTTCGCCATCCTAACTGAAAACGTACCTTTTTCCCTCTCGTGCTTTGGCTCACTGACTTTTTAACCCTCTCTCCCCTCTCTCTCTCTCACTCTCTGTCTCTCTTTCTCTACACCGAAGCACCATTCGCGATCGGATTGCGGAATGGATCCATTAGCCTGATGTAGTATTTAAAAAAGGCCAATCATCGGGATGGAGCAGCCCGCATACCGTGAGGATTGATATGCGCTAGTGATGTTTCGCGGGCTGGCCTCGTGTTGATACACCGTCTGGCTCGCACGTATTCTCATCGAGATCGGCCAGGACATTAACGCTCATTTTCCGTTGCTCCAGTCATTCATTTCGATTTTTTTGCTGACTTTTTGTCTACTTTCTCTGATTTTTCATCGCAAAACCAGCCAGCACTTCAATTAAAACACTCAAAGTCGAGTGCGCCGGCTCGGTTTCGTGCGTACCTTTTTTTTTGTCATTTTTCTCTCGTGCTTTTTGAAATCAATGAACCGATGGCCGGAAAATTTCTATGCACAGAAGCTGCGCTCGATTCCGCGGATCTGCATAATTTCTATGCACTACATTTGCTACATTTTTTGAATAAATCTCCGGTTGAAATAATTGAAAATAATTGAAATAATTGAAAATAATTGAAAATAATTGGCATTGCTTTGGAAGAATAAAAATGTATATTCTCTTATTAGGCAATACGAATAATTGTCAGTGGCATTCCTATATAGAAAAACCCTTCGAGCCTTCCGAGCTACACCAATTGGCCACATGCAGCCACGGCGGCAGTTTGTTCGAATAACAATAACTCGATTGTTTGTCAATATTATTCAATAAAAAAAACTCAACCTCGTCAAGACTATACATTAATTGCGTGTAAAATTCCGACCTCGTCATGTCAATATGCTCACCGTAACTTTTTTTTTACATCGATATTTTTTTGGGCTCCAAGCTTTCCCAAATCCGTCGACGCGATTCAGGAGAATTTTTCGATGACAACAAAATGTGGATTGAATGATTAATTATTATTTTAAGGCGACGACACGGTGAACAAATTTAATCATGACGTTCCACGGATAATGCATGTTTGCTTTTTTGCATAGAGTTGAAGTAGAAATTGCCAGCTATGATTCACTGACGTGATCGCACCAGGTTACTTTTGGGGGTGGCTTCTGGTGGTTTAGAGCACGCAATCATCGTTAACGACCAACGAAATATACATGAGCCGTTGTATAAACATGTGTACGTACTGCAGCGCCAAGTTCCCTATACACGAATACACGTATAGATATCCGAGCGCCTATTACGTATGATGGAGCCTCGTTTGAGAAAGATACACTACTCCTCGAGCGTGTACGATACGTACACTGTGTGCAAGGTTGCCGGGCTGATTCAGCCGAGAGCGCCGAGGCGAAACGCACCCCTATCTCGGATACAGCACCGCGCATATATTTTATTCAGGACACCGAAATACTATAACCACCAAATTGCACGTGCGATTTATACTTCAAACCGTTTACTCCGTGAATTCCCAGACGCTCGAGATTCCACGTCGATCCTTTTGCGCAGCCTTGTCGAACTTAATCCCCTGTGGGTAATAACCCAAAAGTAATATTTTTTTTCACGGAAGAGTAAAAAATAATCCAACGATTCTGCGTCGAGAAAGATCCAGGAGAGAGGAAAAATGACGCGGGCGAATGGACCAAGTGGTCGGGGTGGCTGGTGATGGAGAAAGCCCCTTGGTCGTAACGAACCGGATTAGTCAGAGTGATGGAAGGCCGTGATTTCCCGCGCAAATTACATCGATCCCAAACACGGCGGAACTTTCGTCCGTGACGATTGCGACGCCTCCTGGTGTTCCGGTTCGGTCGTCACCACCCCCATCGTTGTCCGAAGAGATAGAGACCTACCCCTCGATCTCTTAATCCCCGGAAGAACGCACCGTTTTTTTTCCTTTCAAAATCATTTGCCAGGCCTCTGCACTCGTTCGTGTCACAAATTCCGAAGTGTCTCGGTGTCGCTTATCTCGTAATTCGTAAATGTCACGGCAGGGGTCGTCGCGAAGAGAAAAAAACGGCAACAATAGACCCAAGCCATATGAGACACCTCCAGGACTTGATTGGCGGCAATCCGCTTCCTGGAGATCTTCCCTTTTGAGGGCTGGTGGGGAAAAGCTCGCCATGGAGCTTCATCGGTGGAGTCTCTTGTTCAAACGTTACAGGGGCTGCGGGATGGTCACGTGATGTTATCAGGAGACGCCAGCGAGGCGTACCCCCGTCGTATGGCAAGCGGTAAAATTTAGTGTAGCCAGGAGCCGAACAACGCGTACATTCGAAAGATTGCTGTTTCGCGAAGTTCAAGCTACTTATTTATACCGTAAATAAACGGTTACGTTCTCTCGGGCAATAAATTAGATCCTCGATAATACACGTCTTGCGGAGAGAAAAATATTTTCTTTCGGGAAGAAGAAAAGGGCCTGGAGAATTGGAAGGCTGTGCGGTGGCCGCGCAAGGATAGGGAGGAGAGTCGAGTGAACACGACCGAACTCTATGGTCAGTATATCGGCGGCAACCAAGTTCGCAGGGGCAAGGGGGAAGGTTGCGAGGGGCTGGAGAGTAGTGAGCAGCGAGACGAGGGATGCCTGATCCCGTGGGGGTCCGAACGGCACGAGTGGCCAGAAATGATTACTCGTGATTTAAGAGGTTCTCCCTGGTGTCGGAGGCCACTACACAACGTTGGCCACTGGCCACTCGGATGCATTTAACCTGCTCGACTGCTCGCTCTGTTTTATCTGCAACGTGCAGGAGTCGCCTGGGCTTAGAAGTCTCCCTCTCTCCGCTTTACCCCTTTCGCTGTATTCACCATCGCCTCGCCTTTCTATTTGCACTACGTAATCGGTGATTCTTCTCATAGGCCAACAAAAAAAAACAACTCGGACCTTCCCCTCCCGACTGTGTAGGAAGACAATGCCTATCTTTCCAATGCCACGGTAACCGGACTTCCGCACTGAAGATTAAAGCGAAAGGTGGAAGTACCCCATATTCGCCTCCTGGAAGATTCCACTTGGATTTCAAAATTTAGTTTCCGGTATGCCGCTTACCAAGCCGAGGGTTGAGACAGCGCCAGGTTGGCGGGGTGTGAGAGCGTGGCCAGGCATGTAGCGCGGGCTCTCGAGATGAGTGGTCGGTCATCAACATGGTAACAACCTGGTAACTGCATCGTAAGCCGAATCACCGGGGGTTGGTGGTTGAGGATCGATGCTGCAATAGGAAAACGTCATCTGTAACCTGGTCTGCAGAGCAGGCTGGCTGGTGTTTGACCGGAGTCCTGGCCGGGTGACTGAAACCCTCGTGGCCGATTTGGTACGACGAGACGATAGGTCGTACAGGCAGAATAGAGATATAGAACGAGAGAAAGGGAAGATGGAAGGGAAAGGGGTAGAATGACTAGGAATGGGGAAGGTTAAGCCTAAGTTCGGAGAGGCGTCGCTGGTAGGATAGCACGGGCATGTGGTCACTACTCATCAGGGATCGTAGCCATCCTCGATACTTGCTCCGCTCGTACATCCAACGATCATCCTTGGAGGATAGATGGTGATGGAGGCTTTGTGGCCATTGTTGGAAGCAGCGCGAAGTACAAAGCACTGATGTCAAAAGGCTGAAAGGAGAGGAAGTCTGCCACCCGGAAAATCACGATATATCCAGGCTTGGGGACGCACGAGAGAAGCTGCAACATTTCAAAATCCCTGGGATTGATCAAAACGCTGCGTTTCCTGATTTTCCCAAAAAATCTCCACGTGAATTTCTCATGAAGAGTTGCTCCACGGCTGCAACCGCGCATTGAGGTTTTTGCCAATGGTGTGGTCATCGTTACCGTAGTCCTAGGAGGAACTGGGAACGAAAGGATTCGGTGATGCTGGGAGCCTGAACGGTGCAACGTTGATGACGCCCGTGTTGGGAACACCGTGTACCGCGTTAATGTCCATGTAGCATGGGCACGAAAGCGGTCGAGGAGCGGTGGTTGGGGGTGAGCATGATCGGCAGACACCAATGACCCTCCCGGATAGTCCAGTATCAGTTAGATAGATACGTAATGCGTCGTAATGCAGAGATTGTCATTGGGCCTATACCGCACGACGATCTATTGGCGATCGTCGTTACAAGCTACAGAGAGGGCACCCTCGCTCGCTAAACTTACCGGGTATTCCTCTCTGTACACAGAGAATAGACATAGCGTGGCGATTATTGTATCCGAGTCAGGGACATACGATGCTAGACCAATGGAAGCACCGCGCCAACCCTTACAGTTGGTACCGTGGCTTCGAGCTTTACTCTCCCGTACGACTTCGATTCCTGCCCCGTACAACTATTCACCAACACTGATGCGTATTCATGATGGTGTGTACGGTTGTACTCCAGCAATACACCCGCTACGTCCACAGAGTGATATAGTTCGTCACTGAACAGTGTAGTACGGCGTGGCTGGTTCTTGGAGGTCGCTTTGGATATCCCGGCGCGTTTCCCTGGGTAATGCCGTTCCCTTGTTTCTCTTCCGCTTCGGTGAAGGGTGTATTGTGGTCGGAGCTATCCCATTACCTCCTACCCCACCCTCTGGCTACTGTTTGGTGCTGGCGGCAAGAGCAGAACCAGCATCACCGAAGCACCCACGATAGACTTCTCTCTCGCTCTCTCCTGCCCCCCCCCCCTCTCTCTCTCTCTCTCTCTCGATAGATCCTCGCCACGACCAGCAATGCCACGACCCCGTGGCGATTAGTTTGCATTGCTAACTCGAAGACCCACTCGAACGCCTGAGCCTATTCCTCTCTCTCCCTCCCTCTCTCTCTCTCTCTCTCTCTCTCTCTCTCTCTCTCTCTCTTTATCTCTCTCTGAACTCCACCAAGACTGCTACGAGTACCATCACCGATGAATTCACGTGACCAATGCTCGCTGATATTCGACGTGTCAGAATCTAGAGCCACGGCGCATTTCGGAATGATAACCGGGGTCGTACTTCCAACTGCATATTTCCAAATGTTTTAGACGACTGGACATAAGTCACACTCAATCAAGAGGATTCACGCACGTGTTTATTAATAACGCTATTCATAATGTAATATTTTTATTCCTTCGTTTTCATTATTCTACAAATTTCTATTTTGCATACTCAGATTGTAGATCTGTAAATAAGCAACTTAAAAAATGTTGAAGGATTTACCTAGCTAAGATCAGTCAAAAGAAATGTGAACAATAAAAAAAAAAATTTTCGTTGCGGTCCAACGATGCGAAGTTCAATATTTCTGCCGCTTTGGTGTTTTCCATATGTCCCATAGACTTCTTTAGTGTTTTCCCCATCTTTCGTAGACGTTTTCGCTGTATTGGATATCTTTTATAGAATTTTTTGGAATCTTCTATACCTTTCATAGACTTCCTTGGCGTCGTCCGTATCTTCCGTAGACTTCTTTGGTGTCTTCCATATGTTCCATAGAGTTCGTTGTGTCTTCCATATCTTTTGGTCCAGCTGCTGTACGAAACGTGTTTTCGATTGTTCCTCCCTCCGTTGTTATCCGTTTTATTCTACCAACCCCTAGAGTTACGGCTCGCTGAGTGCCGCGGGGAATTGTGCGATACAGCGAAATTCTTGCTGGGCATGTCCATTATGTTTCACCCTCGTCGTTCACTTCACCCCTTCCAGCCAGCCTCGACAGATTGGCTTGTGTATCACTGCACATTACGCGATGTCAAACCTTCAATGTTAAACCGATAATCACAAATTGCAGTTGCAGGCGGAGTGGCTGGACGAGCGTTCGATGTTCATCAGCTCTCGGGGTGTCGTACTTCAAGCGGCTTCTCTCGGCGAGCCATCCTCGAATGTTTCTAGTGCATCACGGACTTTGCGAATCTATTGGCTGGATCGTGTTCTGGTGCACTTTCATCATCGCTGTATCTGACTACGATAAACTAACTCATGCTCTTAAGGGGGGTAGACATCTTTAGGCGACCAACAATGACTGGTTTTCATGATTCCTTTTAAAAGGAAAGATTTATTCACCATTTTCGAGACTTAGGCGTGACACGTAGCGTCGGCGGGATTAACCTAAAAAGAAACCAACGAAACTTTTTCTCTCACTAACACTCATACGTAGAATATGAACCAAAAAATGGTCAAAAACATTGAAATCGCTTTGAAAAAAAAATATAGAATTTTCCGGAAAAAATGACTACATTTTGCCATAAAAAATACTTTTTTTTCATTTTCAAAAACAGGCGTTCCCAAAGTTTTTTCTACCACGCCTCGCCCTACTACTTAAGGGGTAAAGCCACTGTAAATTTTTTGAAAAATCGATTTTTTTTTTATTGGCTTAAAAAATAGTTTAAACCCTCTAGAATAAGAAAAAAAAGGTCCTGTGCGAAAAAAAATTTGTTGTCCTTAGGAAATGAAGGTCGCCGCCAAGCGTGTCAAAACTTGCTCCGAAACGACTGCAATTATATCGGAGATGGCGATTCCAAAACTTTCAAAGGCATCGTGGATTCGAAGCCTTATGAAAATGTTGATGTTAAAAAAAAAGAGTGCATAGATCACGTGCAAAAAAGAATGGGCACTCGATTGAGAAACTTAAAAAAAGGAACAAAAGGTCTCGGGGGAAGAGGAAAACTCACTGCCAAATTGATTGATGAACTAAGCATTTATTACGGCTTAGCAATCCGTCGAAATTCCGATTCCATCAAAAATATGAAAAATGAGATCTGGGCAACCCTTTTTCACAAAATGTCAACGGATGAAAAGCCTCAGCACGAAAAATGTTCGGAGAATTGGTGCAGTTGGAAGAAAGCGAAAGCAGAAAATGCCTTGGATGCGTATCATCACAATCAGCCAATGAGTGAGGAGGTTTATCAAGCCATCAAACCCATCTACATGGAATTGAGCCGGGACGAGTTGCTGGAGCGTTGCTTGGGGGCCTATACTCAAAACAATAACGAAAGTTTCAACGCTACCGTTTGGAGTTTGGCCCCCAAATCATCCTCAAGCGGAAAAACTGTACTAGATATTGCGACGGATATCGCTGTTTGCATATTCAATGGCGGCCTTACCAACGTCTTGCAAATAATCAAGATGTTGGAGGTGGAAATTGGTGTACAGTTATATAATTTCTGCATCGAAGCCGACGCCAAACGCATCACGCACGCGGAGACATCTCTGAGCGACGCGGCCAAAAGTGCGCGCGCGCTCCAAAAATCAACCAGGAAAGACGAAGAAGACGAAAATTTGGCTATCGAAGGACAAATGTATGGTGCTGGGATTGCAGACTAACGGTAAAAATTTTGTTTAACTTCTTTTTTTAATTTTTTCCAATAAAAAACTATTCGCAAAACTTTAAACGCGTTTTTCTCGAAACATGGTTTTTCAAAATGGCACGCAGCATAACTCGAACAATTTTCATTTTTTTTACTTGAAATTTTAACCAGATGTGAACATTTACATTATCTTGAGAATGTCGATCGGAATTTTCAAGAACTTTATTTATTGATTTTTTATTAACAAAAAACTTGCCGTTTTTTTCGTCAAAAATCAATTTTTTTTTCAAACGCACGCCAAATCCACAAAAATTGATACTTTTTAAAATCCGATCGACATTCTCTAGCTATAGCCCTCTAGATTAATGGTTATTTTTTTTTTTTTCTAGATTCAAAAGTGCACCAGTGGTGCTGCGTGCCGCGGAGCCCTGGAAGCAAAACATGTCCCGGGAAGATAGCTGTGGAACCGCCATTTTGTTTTTTTTTTTACTGTAAAAAAATTTTATAATAAAGTTTAATGTATGCCCGATAACACCATTAAAAGTTTTTTTTCAAATACCTTCAATTTCGGGAGCAAAAAATTAGTGAAACAACCTTTTTTTTTGGGCCGTTACAGTGGCCTTACTCGTTAAAATAAAAATGCTTTGCCCCCCATCGCAAAAATGTTACAGTTCTTACAAATTATCCTGTATCCGTATTTTAACGTCAAGCAACCTCTTTTACTAACCGCTCGCCTCGCTTGCGCCCCCTTTGACATTTCGTCACGCCCCCCCAGGGGGGCGCGCTCCCCACTTTGAAAATCAATGTTCAAGAATATTCAGTATTATTTTTGACACCCTAAATGTTCATGTTAAGATTTATACCAAATTTCATAAAAATCAGTCGATTAGTTTCTCCGCTAAAGTCACGCCAGTTAAAGAAACATGCAGTTTAGAAGACCGTGCCATACCTCCGCCATTTGTGAAGATTAAGAAAATGAAAAATATCAGGTAACAGCCAAATGTATTAACAAAATATACCCTAGGTCGCAAAAATGGTGAAGAAATATCTTCTTTTTTCAAAAATCCATAAAAACCAGCACATTTTTTCCTCGCCTACAGGCACCCTACAGACACTTGAGGGATTGTCTTGCATTGAGAAGATCATGTCAAATTTTGGAAAGTATGCCAAGGTCCCGAATCACGAAGTGTCACGATAACGACAGCTTAGGAAATAGAGGGGCAGGAAAAAACTGACCGGGGATGGCCCCAAGGCCCGATTGAAGCATCGCTCGGAAACACAATGGCTGCGCACAAAGTCAGCTCATGTTGGAGGGCTTATTTCACTGTAGGATCGTTCAATATGTTTCGTCAACAAAGCGGATGAATAACGTACGAGCTCGACGCTCTTGATCTCGTTGGCAAAGTCTGTTTGGTCGGTAAACATCGTAGTATATTCGTGCAACGTATACGCGTAAGTGCATTCTTCAGAGCACTTGGCCTTCGCAACATCAGCGTTTACGCAGATGCGATCGATCCGCGCTTACAACGTTAAGCTTTATTCCCAATTGAGTACCTACGGCGAACATCTGGCTCTCTGGCGCTTTTTTTAAATAGCCACTCTCGGCTCAGTTCTGTCGCAATAAAATATGTCTGATATTTTCGCTATTAAAAAAATTAGGTACTTTTTTCTGAGTATACCAAGTACTTTATTCTGTTCAAAAAGAGACCAATTTATCTGCATATTTTTGGCATGCTATATAAATTGTTGGCATTTTTGCCATTGCCGAACGAGCGTATTCGTCGATTGTGTTGAATAAGATATTTAATTAGTATGATGTTAGTTAATTAATGATAGTAATTAATTACCATGATGATAATTATGTAATGATAATAATGAATTAGTACGATGATAATTGGTTTATGACAATAATTAATCAGTATGGATAATAGATAACAATTAATTGTATTAAAAAGATATTTAATTAGTATGATAATAATTAATTAGTTAGCACGATGATAATTATGTAATGATAATAATGAATGAGTATGATGATAATTATGTTATGATAATAATTAATTAGTATGATGATAATTAGTTTATGACAATGATTAATTAGTATTGATAATAGATAATAATTCATTGTATAAAAAAATCATTTCTGGCGGAAATAAAATATTGAATATTTTATTCAAATGCAATGAATGAACTCCAACGTTGCATTTTTAGGCTGCACATTGAAAAGACAGAATATTCGAAAAGGCCTATTAAAAAATATTGAAACTCTGATACTGCATTTTGTGTGAGAAGACCTTTATCGCCGAGGGCACGAGGGAGGGAGAAACGAGGAAAATGAGAGAAATGAACGTACCCAGCTGGCTATACCAGCAAATATTTACAGACCTGTCAGTGCGTTCGTTGCTGCTAAAGACGCTGCTGTCATAGTGTTCGAAACAAAAGTGGTGTAGCGTAATAACGCGCGAAACAAATATGCAGCACATTAATCCCCAGAAACGAAGCATCTTATTGCCTTTTCCGGAACCTTCCTCAACACGTTTCACTCATTTTAGCAACAAATTGATTTATCTCCACGCGCGCTACGCCGAAAAATTTCCAGAGAAACATTCCAGTCCATCTCCTTGCCTCCATTTGCCGGAAATTGGGGAAAAAGCCCGTTAGTCAGTGCTCCTCTGAACATTTCCCAAAGCTGCGTCGTGATTGAGGCTCGATGGAGTACGATTTGCCACCCACGCGAGTTCTCTCGCGAGGAGATTCGCTTGTCATTTGCACGGAGCACAGTCGGCTACCTGGCGCGATATCAATCCGGAACGTGGCTAAATATTGTATCGGCAAGCCTAATAACTTTGCCTAAGCGCGACTGGAAGTTCTCGGATGGTTTGGGATGGATATGGGCGGCGGTAGGGGTGAAAAGGAGGTAGCGAGCAGGTTCTGAATACAACGACTGATGAAGCTGAAGCTCGAAGGCTCCTTGCTGCATCGGATCTCGGAAATTGGTTCACGATCGACGCTCGCTTGAATTTCGACTTCGGGTCTTCAGCCCGAGTCGTCGCGCTATGCATTCATCCCCTTCTAACACACCCCCGGCAACCCCTCTTTCTCTCTCTCTCTCTCCGCCTTATTGCTGACAGTTTGGTTGTGTGAAAAGCGAGTCTGGCATTCCGTGGAAACTTCAGGGACGTCGAGCCGGAGTTGGCCTAGACACCCCCAACCATCCCTCTTAAGACTAGTTCGAAGCGTCGCGTGCTATAGTCGCGGAAGGGTGAGGCTCGGAAAACACTGGCAAGGCACGTAAGAGAGAGAGAGAGAGAGAGAGAGAGAGAGAGAGAGAGAGAGAGAGAGGTACAGAGAGACGTTCCCGATTTAGTCGCAACTCCAGTCTTGCTCGGTATTATCAAGCTGTTGGCAATCTCGACCCAGCATCTGAGCCCAATAATATTCCAGAAGCTGAGGGCTTTTGCCCTTGAAGTCCCTGACTTATTTCGGCCTCGGAGTTTTCATTGATCATTTCATTGCGTGCTCCCAGCGACAAGATTGTTCGTCAAATATCCACCATATTATCGATATCGTCAGTGATAATGTGATGCTTATGATTCGAGGATTCTTCGAACTATAGCCGCGTATGTTTATTCCAATGTAGGCTTGACTAAATTACGATGTTCAAATTTTAGTTGGATGTAGGTCTCAATGTCGAATTCGAGATGACAGTGTTCCCGAATAAACTCGAAGATGAGTTGAATATTCCACACAAATTTACATTAAGACCGTGTTTGTTTGGGTTAGGGTCAAGATCGAGCCGAGTTTTAGCATCGCAAACCAAATCTGACTCAAGCATGGAATATAAATTCAAGTTTGTGCCAACTTTGAGGCGTGAGAACGTTTGAGGTTTAGTTGGACTCACGTCGCAGTTTAACTCAAGTTAAAGTATGAAGTTAAGTTCAACCAGGGTTAAGATTTAAAGCTTACGATCAACTCGAATTAAAGTTTTAAGTTTAAGTTCAACTCGAATTAAAGTTTAAAGTTAAGTTCATCTCGAGTTAAAGTTTAAAGTTAAAGTTAATTTATGTTAAGGCCTGATATACGTGATTTCGCCGATTTTCGAAGGTACTTTTCTAGACGCGGTTAAAAAAAATGACGCATATATTGACATTTTTTTTACAGATCGTTTCTCGGCATCGATTTGGGTGTCTGAAAAAAATGAATATATTTAAAACTGCATAATGAATGTATCTTCGTCGTGAAGGAACAACATTATTTTAAAAAATTAGTATAATAAAAATGCGAAACTTAAATTTTTTTTACTCAATGTTCTGTCAGTATTTTATTTTTATTTTTTTTTGTGTCAATGAAATTTTTGTTTCTGTGGCTCACACGATAGGTTATGATACTAAGAATATGTTGTAAACATTTCAAAGCGATCTGAACCTTCGTTCAAGAGTTAGAACTTTCACAATATTAAAAAAGTGAATCGTGGAAAAACGACTTTGAAATTGGCGGTCGGACGCGCCGCGCGGTATTTATTATAAACGCAATCTTACTCAACTTTAACAATTTTTGGAATTTTTCCATTCTGTAAAGCTTAAAATATTCCTAAACGTTCAGGCTAATGGAATTAAGAAAATCAAAAATTTTGAAATTTTTCGCGAATATAAGGCCTCAAAATATGAATTCAAGTTGAACTGAAGGTTTAACTGTAAGTTAAACTGGGGCTAGAAATTTGCATAAGGTCGATGTCAAGTTTGGACTGTGATTTTGTAATCAAAATTACATTGGAAAATGCTCACCTCGAGATCGAAGAGTAAGTTCAACTGAAGTTTGGATTCTTCATCCTAGTTACGTTTAACTGAAATTAAAAATCAGAGTACAAGTTCAAATTACGATCGGGCTAAGCGTTTCATCCAAATTTGGACCGAGCCGACGCTAAGCATCTAAATTCAGGTTTAACCCACACGAACTCAAGTGCTACGTTCATCTTTAGTACTAACTCACGCTGCATACTTGACGTTGAGTCAAATTCGAGATTGTAGTTTTGTACCAAAAATAAAATCTAAAACAGATTTATCACAAAAATCCAAATTCAAATCTACTGCTGCATTTGAATTTAAATCGGAGCCAAGTTCGAAATTTGATCTCGAGCAGGCGCCTCAAGCTCGGGCCAATTTTCATTGTGTTCACAAAGTTATCTTTGAATAACGGCGAAACTTTTCATTTTATCGGGCGATCCGTTGGGGAATATGACACTCGTAATTGTCGGAAAGAGACACCGCGAGGGGGCGAGAGGCCTTCCGAGGGCTGCGATATCGTTTTATTCAACTTTCGACTATGAAGCATCGAATCGAAGCAGTCGTAAATCAGGCTCGGGGCGTAGAAGGAAGGGCTCGGTCGACAGGCGTTCTCGGTCTCAGGCAATTCGATATTCACCTCCCCACCCCCTCCCACACACACATAGACACAAATGCCCAACGGTATGATGATAATTAAAGCTTCCATACATTTGTGGCTCCGATATGCCGCGATCTGTTCTCCGCTCGACACGAGCGATCGAGGAAGTCGTGCGCAAAGAGGACGAGGCCAGAGAAGTCACGAGAAACCCGATTCAAGGAGGCCGCAATTGCCGATTCGATCGCGAGTCACGTGATCAGTTTCAAAGGACTTCATTATTCGTAGCGCTTCGGTGTTTTGAAACGTGTGACCTTGACTGATTTCAAGGTGACGGAACTGTGCCACGAAGTTTTTTCCCCGTTACAAATGTCACCTTGAATTTCCAAGGTCACCTTGACCATTCTCGGTCCATTTTTTCAATGTAATTTTCCAGCTCACCTAGCGAAGGTCGATTTCCGTCCAGTTGGGGCTCCATTTGCAATTGGACGTTTTTCTTTATATCGCGTTTCTTTTCTTCTTTTATTCTCAGTTTGACTCGGGGGTGTCCTTGATAAGATAACGTCCTCGATAGAATGACAACAGCCTGTTCATTTTCAGGGGCCTGGGGGAGGGATTGAGAATTGCGGGATTCCAACATGATCCTTGATCAACTATACTCGTGGATTTCGGGCTCGAGCCCGCTGAAGGCTTTTTCGAAACTTTCAAAGTGGAAAGTGAGAGAGAGAGCGGAGGGAGACAAAACATTATTCGGGAAGGGTGAAAAGTGCTAGTGCACATTCTTAATGGATGACATCGACATCACACTAGTGACGCATCCCTTTGAAATCCCTGCTCGCAGATTCACCCTCTGGCTAAAACGCACCGGTACTATACATTTATAAGAGAAAATACACGATCTAGAAACCCCCCGAGAGAGAGGGGGGAGAAAGAGAGAAAGTGGAAGAGGGGTATAAAGAGGTTTGTTCATCCCCTTTACTTTCGCGCGAACGAATCTTGCTTCCTCACGCTTCCCCATTCATTCCCTTTTGGCTCTTCCCACAACGCGACCGAACCATCGCAATCACGATGATGTACCGGCAAGCAAATTCGAGGATTTTTTTCACGTGTCATTAATTGTGATACTCGTAATAGCAGAAGAAGAACGTGGAAGGTTACGATCGCCTGGTGGGGGACAAACTTTTGCATATTTTTTTTGCCTTTGCAACCCGGTCTTGTGAGCTCATTAAAAAAAATGGAAATATCGACAAACTTTTCAAAAGTAACATCTGCATCCTTTGAAATTGATAAAAATGTATTATTTCCAATGAGCCGTTCCTAAAAAATACTGCAAAAATACATTTGACGAAGATAGAGAAATAATTTGGACCAAATAATTTGGATAAGTTACAACTATCCAACAATTAGGTGTCTTTTTTTTTCATTTTTCGCCTTCTTATAAGCCATTTCTGATGATTAATATAAAAAATTCAATTTTGGTGTCTCGAAGGAACATGTCAAAATTGAATGAAGCCAGCGGATTCTCAACTCTTCAGGTCTTTGGACCAAAAGTTCCTCACCCTGTACAGCCCTTCCGCGCCGGAATTCCTGTTGCTCCTGTGTCTACCTTGGGAGAATCATTTCTCCTCTCGCTACGCTCCGAAGAGCAGCGCGATCCAAGGGCGCGAAGATCTGAGAAATAGCTGGGAGTCAGCCAACCATATGGTACCGGTAGGCTTCGCAAGGTTCCGTTTCGAAATCCTCCACGAATCCTCTCGCTGAGACTAGATGAGAGAGAGTGAGTGAGTGAGTGAGTGAGTCAGTGAGTGAGTGAGAGAGAGAGAGAGCAAATGGGAGGGATTGCCAAAACTTTCCTTACCGTGGAAATCCCATCTACAGGGTGTCTCGAATTGTATCATACTTCCGATACCGTCGCAAAACCCTAAAATTTACTAAAAAAAACTAAAACAATGACCGACAAAGGCAAAGGCATACAAGAACTCGCAAAAATCGATGGTCCGTCTTTGCAATTCTGTCAAAAATCGAAAAACTATCGCAACTCAATGAGTCAATGGGCATTTTAAAGAGCAAACGAGAACGAATGGAATAAGCACTGAGTAGAGTTTTTAATCGAAACAGGAAAAAAGTGAGCGGCAATTGAGTGAGAACACTTATTTTTTCCCGAGATACGAAAAAAGAATATTTTTAATTGAAAAAAAATAAGTTCCTATCTATGTATTTTCACCACCGCAATAATAATTTACTACCCGATTCCCGTAAAAAAATCAATTAAAAAAAATCGGCGCATGTATACGGAAACGCGTTGGGCCCGCGTCATTTTGAGCTTTCAACAAAAACTCGGTGATATTCGTGTTCGGCAGTAAATTTTCCAATAGACTTTTGAAATGGTGTAAAAGGCGAAAAAAATTGGCGACCGTTTTCACTACTTTTTCAGAACCGCAATTTTTACGGCTGCTTGAAATCGCAAAATTTTTAACAGGAGTAAATCGGTTTTCTTTGCGACATACATTCAATAAGCATGTTGATGATTTTGACAGACTCCGAGAGAATGACGTAGGATTCATCACCATATCTCGATTACTTTTCCTGGAAAGTCGAATTGAAAAATGATAGAAAAAGATGGAAACGTATGTATGGACAAATTGGCGAAAATCGATGGTCCGACTTTGAAATTCTGTCACGAATCGAAAACTTGTCGGAGCTTGATGAATCAAACGGCATTTTTTACACCAAACGATAGCGAAGAGAATTCACACATACGAGGTTTCTTAAAAAAATAAGGTGACTTTTTATTTTTCTCGAAAAATATTTATTTATTCATCAATATCTATTTTGTCCCCTTCAAAGTAATCCCCCTCAGTTATAATACACTTGTGCCAGCGCTTTTTCCAAAATCGCCGTCCATTCATGGGTCTGTTCAGTTTTGGTAACAGAAAATAGCCGCAGGGGGCCGAGCCCGGTGAATATAGTGTCAGAGGCATGACTACGGTGTCGTTATTGGCCAAAAGATCACGAACAAGCAACGATGTGTGAGCACGTCTAACCTTTATATCTGTCAAAAACAAACTAAATATGCAAAAATGGCTGATAATGTTAACATATGTACCAACATAACAAAAAAAAAACCAAAATTCGCATGTCCGTAGCCGCCGAAATTTGAAAAGTTACCTTATTTTTTTAACAAATCTCGTAGTGGTATTCCAGAACGAAACGAAAAATAAATAATCAGCGAGTCAGTAAAGGAACTTCTTTTTTTGCCAAAGTACGAAAAAAACTTCGATTTCTAACATTTTGTTCACAAGCCCAATTCGATATATTTTTACCCCCTGAATACGAATTCACCATCCATTTCGCCCCAACCCCTCAATTTCTATAAAGAAATAGTCGAATGTGTATGCGAACACGTTTTCCACCTTCAGCCCGCGTAATTTTGAGCTTTCGATCAAAACCCCATGATATTTGTAATTGTTGGTAACTTTTTCCCGTCGAATAAATCTTAGAAATGGTGCTGAAGTCGGAAGAAAAACGATTTCAACGCTTTTGGCCATTTTTAAGTATCCTCAAAATTTCGAAATATCAAACGGTCGTCGTATTTTAGTCATGGAGACTTATTGGGGAGTTTACGAAAACGATTTTCGTAGAGTTACAATTAGTTCATACTTCATACGTAACAAGGAATGGCAAAGAAGATTAGAGGGGCTGTTAAAAAAAACGCGCGTGTGTGTGTGCGCGCGCGTGGCCAAAATAATCCGTACGATCATCGCTCCCTATGACACATGATGGGGTACCTGTTATATTGACTATTCTTAAAAATATATGGACACCCACAGCATATACGCATACATAGTATAAGATGGCTCGTACGAGGTTGGAAAAGTTTCCCCTTGAAAATCCGAGCCATACAGGCAAATATTATAGGCGAACTATTCCAAAGCGCATCGTCGCTGGGAGATCTCTTCTTCCGTGTGGATGTGTTCCATCCAAGGAGGCTCAGGCTGGAGGCTCATTCCACCCACGAATTCACTCATAGTCTCGTTCAACGGATTTACCATGCCCGAAGAAACTTGCCCGTCTGATAGCGAGAGAATACGAGAAGGGAGAAAGCGACAGGGTTGGCTGAGACGCTAAGGTGACTTGGGGGAGGGGGCAAATTGCTGTTTAGTCATGCGTCTGGGCTCATCGCTTTGGCCCTTTAAGGTCTGCGGCCCAAAGTACCTCGTGGAATATGCTCGCGCCGGTGACATTGAATATCACCCTTTATATCGAGTATAAACAGCAGCAGTTGGCCAACTGTCGTTCGTACCGAAGCCTCCGTGCTCTACCCCCAGCTCCTCCGTCTCGCTCCGGTTTTATCGGTATATTTTGCAAATTCCCATGATACCGAATGATAGGGAGATAAAAGAACTCGCAGAAAAGATTTTTCAGGTCGACGCAAATTGGTGAAATCGAGGGAAGGCCGTTTGTAGAGGCACGAAGAAGTGCCAGAACGAACAAAAACTACCAGGGCAAGTGTCTGGGGTGAAATGGATATTTGATGTTTCTAATACTAAAAATCCCCGTTTTACGGGTTCAGAAACGATCTTCAGTAGGATTGCGGAATATTTTTGATTGAGGATCGTGGGTGTCAATCGGCAAGCTCTGATAACCTTTTCCGTCTTCAAATTCTTCAACGTTTACAAGGTCAGTCGCTACATTCGTGCGCGTCAAACTATTCTTCGTACGCGCGTTTGTTCGCGATCGTTAATCATCCGCATTGTCCGGAATAGAAGAGGAAGACGAACGCCGATAGAGGGAAGACAGATGCGAATGTTCCTTTCTATTTTTCTCGGTTTATTTGTTCTAAGTGCGAACACAGATGGTCTGCCAATATTATTCAAGGTGAAAAACTAGCAGCAGAGAGGAAAGCCAACAATATAAAATAGATACCCGATCACACGATCTAGGAAGTGCAGTCTCGATCGAGCGTCCGACATCACCTGCACACCAGTCGTCGTCATCATGAAGTACAACGGAGCGCTGCTGTGTCTCGTGATCTGCTTAGCCGTGGCCAAGGCTATCTCCATTTCCGGCAGTGTCGGTGTCGACAGGACTGGCGTAAGTTTTCGTTTCGATGATTCAAAGCTTGTGGCAATCGTCATCGAATTAAGCGATTTTAGAATTTTCGACGTATTCTATTGTCATTGTCTATTTCACGTGTTGAAACGGAAAATAATTCAATTGGAATGGCTAGGTGTCGATGAAGTGAATCGAGAATGGAAATTAGGAGTTTCTTAGATATATGAGGTTGATATAGGCTGCCAACGAGAACTTGATATCGGTCTTGAATTCCAGTTTAATTCGCAATGAAAAAAACTCTGTCTCGACTCTTGGTCAACTGGATGCATCCTCCAGTTACTTTGTAAATACTCCACTATGACATTTGCACCTTCAGTCGAACAGAAAAGAACCCTTAAAACTTGATTCAAAAGAGTTATTGAAACATCACTGAGCTTAATTGATCATAAGGGTTCCATCACCTAGTGTTTAATCCGCAGAATTAGTTAATTCATTCGAAGGACAAGCGATAAAGAAGTATCCAGACAGGTGTACAAGTGATTGCCATTGAAGCGTTGAAAAATGATGTGGGTGGTTTGATATTTGTTTTCGTCTTTTCCTAGGCATCTGCGGCAGGCTCTTTCATATTCCCAAGAATTCCGGCCTTTAACGTACCTTTCGCTAATCTTTTTGGATTGAGAACTACAACGCGGGCCAGCACGACTACCAAGGGCAACACCAGTGGTACCACCATCAGCGTCACCACCCCGTCCAGTGTTACCAGCAGTAGCAGCAATAGTGGCGGTAGTAGCGGCACCACTCAATCTAGCAATGACAGCAGTAGCAGCAGTACCACTCAATCTATCAATAGTGGCACTAGCAGCGGTACCACTCAATCTAGCAATGGTGGCAGTAGCAGCAGTACCACCCAATCTAGCAATAGTGGCAGTAGCAGCGGTACCACGCAATCTAGCAATGGTGGCAGTAGCAGCAGTACAACGCAATCCAGCAATGGTGGCAGTAGCAGCAGTACCACTCAATCTAGCAATGGTAGCAGTTCTAGCAACGCTCCAGTCACCAACGAAGCCAGCACCACCACCAGCTCCAGTAGCAACAACGTCAGTGGCAGGCCTTCAAGTGCCCGAACGAGTGATTTTCTCAGCTTATTCAACATTCCCAGCGGAGCCTCATTGATACCCGACTTATCATCGAATGGTGGCTCATCCAATATGAAAATGCCGACCATTCCTGGCTTGGACACTATCGCGGCAATGGCATCAGGTCCAGCGGTAGACACGGCGTTGAAAGAGGCCGAGGATCATATGGCCGAAGCCCTTTCAATAAGTGGTAACATTACCATCGGACTCGATCAGGCGGTTCAGGATGCGCTTGCCAGCGGGGATCCAGCCGCGGCACTTGGCGACATTGCCCAAACCATTATCGATTCTTACCTCGCTGTGGCCGCCAACTGTCCTTTCGTGACGATAAGCGCTCGAGTCTTCCAGCAAGGACTCATCCTGGCCGGCGATGTCGTCCAAGCAGCCATAAATGTTTTCACCTGATTCGACGAAAATACCAGCCTAAGGCACTATCGCGGCTTAAGTGATAGTCCTTTTTGAAGTCCGATTCGAGAATAAAATCTTCGTAGTGATAGATACTGGCGAGCTGAAGTTGTGTCTCTTTTTATTTCGTCCTTCCTCCATTTATTCCCAGCACGATGAGCTGGGACGAAGAGTTCACTGAATAAATCCGTCGTCTTTTCGGATCAATTGGAGCATCACGAAAAAAATAAAAATAAATTGTGGTCATCATTAATAACGAGGGAAGAGAAAAGTAGACGACACGACGGTGGCGTAAGAAAATACGTTTATGCAAACTACGGAGCGCCTCTCGAATATAGTGCGCCGTATGTGTCATCCGGATGAGAGAGTGTTAACGCCGAGGTTGGCGGACGTTTTGGAGAGTGGGGGGGGGGGGGGGTTCTCTCGGGTTCGTTTCACGATGCATCTCGCGGTCTCGACGTACACGCGAAACATATTTTTATTTTGAACGACTCACGAGTGCGCTGCGAAAGGCGAGCGTGGCACCGAATACATTTTCACGTGAAAAGTGTCGCGTGTATGAGTGGCAGCGAGCGCCGGTAGTTGAACGAAGAGGCTCCGAAGACACGAAGAAGCGACTGAGCGGGAGTGGGCATACGTGGCGGCAAGAAGTGGGGCGGAGTTGGGGGAACGCATGGGGGTATTGGGTTGGGGGCATTGGGTGGTCGGCGGGGGCTCTCCGGGCCGCCGGGGGGAGAGCCCCCAGCCCTGTGCGTGATATTCCACATGCGTGACGCTTCTCCGGATATATTTCCATACATAAATTTCGTCCAGGTGAAAGTCGCTGGCTGGCGCGGAACGCCCAACTCACCGACTACGTACGATCGAGAAGCGTATGGGGAAGTACAGTTTTACATATACGTATATGGGCAAAACGTCGCGACGCTGCAGCGTTTTGCGGACGTATACCCGGTAGACAGAACGATGCCTCGGAGTGCACACAACGCTCTTCTTCCTCGATCATCGTTCTTCCGTGAATCCCTATCTCGACAAAAATGTCCACGTCGAAAAAATGTCATCCGGCTCCCATCGATTGGACCAGTATAGGCTGACTTTTACATTCCGACACCAGAGTCCGCGTAAGAGTAACGAAATGTTTCTTTATTTCATTCGTGTCTCGCGGAGGGGCTTCGTAGTGGCTAACATTTCGGGGATTTATTACGACGGGATGCTCTTCGCGGATGGTCCGTTAGGGGTTTTCGAGGGGTGAAACATATCGATATCCTGCGTCGACACGTATCACTTGGGCGTTTGTGAGCGGGTTCTCGATTATGCACTGGATCGCCTGGGCTATCTCGTCAGGCTGACCAGCTCGCTTTGGCGAGAGAGTGAGAATTTGGATCTTCGCGAATATGCGCTCCATTTCGGTCTATACTCCAGCTGAAAGGATTCAGTCGATTGAAGATCATTGATCGAGGATTATCGTTGTGACGAAAGAAAAACAAATAAACGTGACGTGATGGTAATATAAATAAATATATCATAACGAATAAACCCAAGAATCAACAAGTGACAATGCCAACCCAAGGTTGCGGTCTAAGATCAAGATCCAAGTTCAAGATCCAAGGTCAAGCTCCAAGGTTAAAGTTGCAAAAAGCGACGAGGCGCCGTTTCAAATTGAAAAAAGAAGACGACTGCCATGCATTGTGACGTAACCTCACCAATCATCGGAGTGTTTATGAGTCCAGCAGCAACGGCCACAACGCGAATGCCCTTAGGGCCAAAGTTCCGCGCCAACGGGAGTGTCATGCCGGCAATCGTGGCTTTCGTAGCTGCACAATTGCAGATCTGATTGGCAACCCAAGGTCATCACCCAAATCCCAGCTCGGTTTCGTAAAAACGTTAAAAAATTAGAATACTGCTTAAGGTCATGCTCTCCAATGTAATCTCAAGTCGAATCGCTTGTATAAAGTCGAATGTCAACACAGTTCACGTAACGTGGCACGATTGACTTTCGCTATCAGCGCTGTTCTGCGTTGCGTATGCTTACGTCGCCTAACACGAAAAATACTTTTTGAGCATCGGGATTGAGGTCGACGATCACGACTCGACCACCGTGGTTGATTCTTCGAGCGGCTGCGACTTTTCCAAATTCCCGACGCTTCTCCGGCCACAAAAGCTACGGTGGTCTAGAATTTTTTTATTTTCGTCAATTTTCGTCAAGAAAGATCCAAATTATATATCCGTTGTACGTCAGTTCTCCATTGTTATAGGAAAAAAAAGAATCGTACTCACTTTTAGTTTATCTTCCATATTGTCGCGGCGCAACGCTTTCAGTCGTCTCCTTAAAACACTCGAACAAACTCGAAACAAACTCTTTTAAGGGGTACATCTACCTGCAGGCCCGAAAAAAGACCTAATTCCGAGTTTTTTATTCTGAGAAACGTTTGGTGAAAAGTAAACGCATTTTTTTCAACACAGAGGTACGTATATTGAGAGTCTTTGAAAAAATCACCAAAAAATACAGAGAAACAACGAAAACATGGCCGCCGGAAGATTACGAAGTTTTTTGGCAACGTTTGGTGGTGAATACTTTCCAGCTTAAACGGTTCATCTGTAATCTAAAACCCGAACGAGTTATTCCGGTAAAGAATAACTGCGAGTCGTTGATGATCGTCGATTTTTTAAATCATTTTTTTTCAACAAGGTATCGACGAATCAAATCTCGAGCATACAAAATCTATGAAGAAAGTCATCATTTTTACGTAACTATTGAAAAATGAAGATCGATGTTAAAAAAGTAAGATCGTCAACGACCTTGGAATATTTCTCATCTTACTTTCTGTAAATTTGCAAAGAACCCACCATTTAGTTCTCGAGATGTCATGTCCACCGACTTTGAAAATAATATTATCTGGCGACGGCCACATTTTGGTTATTTTTTTTTTCAAATTGTTCGAGGTTTTTTTTGACGGTCTCAATTTATGTACCTTTGTGTTGAAAAGCCCGCGTTTCTTTTTCACAAACTGTTTCCCAGAAAAATTATTCGAAATATGGCCATTTTTTTCTGCGTCTAGATAAATATAGCCCCTTAAACAAATGAACTGTTTTATCATTGCAGTTTTCTTAACAGCTATCTGCCCCCTGGTCATTTTTTAAAAGTACAATGTATTTAATTGTGCTACTTCGAGACTACTGGAAAAAGGAATGGAATTCTATGGAACTTTCTCCAATTTTATTGAGTTTCCACTCGTTCCTAATGTTTCGTCATTTCGTTTGGGACCCCTCGTGTCATCCGCTGAAGGTTCCGGCTTAAATAATATGCACATATATGTACGTATAGGGTGTCTCAAAATTTGGAACGTTGCCATACACTTCTCCTTTCAGAAAACCCCAAAGGAAGAAGCCGAGTGGCGGAAAATGCACGATCTTGGTGGTCAATTCACATGGCCGCGGCGCGAGATAACACGATCATGAAACTTCACCTGCAACAACTGCATCGTTTCGCTCGCAATGTGGCAGGTTGCGCCATCTTGTGGAACGAATGTGTCTTCCAAGTCCATGCCGTTTATGCCATTTATCGGATATTGTGTTCCACCCATAATCTCCATGCCTGTACCTTATATAAAAATTAAAACATTAATTTTTTTAATACGTAATACATTTTATTAATAAATTAAAACGTCAGATTATTTTGAGTCACGGTTTATGTTTTCGCGCATAGGTAATTCGTCATTCATCTCATAAGCACAATCGCTCCACACTGCTGCGGGTAACCCGTTCTGGAGCCCTGTCGCAATGATAAGAGTCAATCGAATTCACGTGAACAGCTGACAGAAGCGGACTTGACCATGAAATATTTTTATACAGGACAGGTGAAGAACCAAAACAACCAAACAGAGATGAGTGAGTATTTTAAAGCTTTAACATGTGAAGGCTCCATTAAAATGTAAGCCTGCACCTTGCTTTAGTTGAATAAAAACACTACCTGCCATGTGATTAATTTTATTTTTATTTTAGACCAATTTTGAATGAAAGAGGTGGTTTGCATAAAAATCTTATGGACATATCTGGTTATAAGAAAAAAAAACCCATTCTGTGAATTGAATATAATTTTTTGTCATCATCAATTTAATAATCCTACACAAACTCTTCCATGTCAGGCTCACATTTTCATTCATTGTCATCATCGTCATCACTGTGGTCATCCGTTACTAATTTTTCATCCAGCCAGCCATGGACGAGTCCGTTTTTGCTGGACAAGGCAGTTTTTAACAAATGTTAAGATGTTTAGACCCGCATTCAATGCAAAATATTTTGGAATGTAATAATGGTGTGCTTGAAGAACACAAAAAAACTTGACGTAATGTGGACAAGCCCGGTTTTGTTCGCCAGCTCCTCATATACGTAAATGAATAAGCTGAAGAACGTGACATTGCATTTATCATCGCTGGCTGCATTGTCCTCGTTATGAGACGGAGAACATGTTCCCGATTTTTTGTTATCCTCTTCTCGACAAGGAACCGTGGAGATTGACGTCATGATCGATCGAGGTTCGAATAAAAGTATTCCCCGCAAGGAGATCGGGCAATTCGCCGTGTCGCAATGATAATTTATTCCCGGGAGTAACGAGGGAACAATGTGGACAATAATAATGGAGCGTGGATCGATTGAACGTTAGGCGGGTGGAAGGCGGGGGAGATGGACGAATGGAGAATGGGCTTTTCCAACTCGACGGATCCCGTTGGCTCGAGTACGACGGACGTGCGTGCATGTCCCGCTTGCTCGGTGTTGCCCACGTCCCAGCTGTAACCCAATTTTACGCGATTAAACGCGACGTCGCGATAATGCTTGTAAATTGAGGGAATTATGTTGGCAGCCTCGAGTCTCCGAGCGGACACACCGAATGCAATGGTCAAGTCCGATTAACATACGCATTACTTGGACATCCGTGTCTCGTCTTCACCACCACTCTCGCTCATATTCTTTCTCACTCCCCCTTGGTCACTCCCTTTTCCTTTCTAGTCGGTAACGGTTCGTTAAATTATTATATTATCGTATAATTATTATATTTTTTATATTATAATATATCATATTAAATAATATATTATAGATAATATTTTATTATATTATCGTATAATTATATTATTATATTATTGTATCATTGTATTAATATAGTATTACATTATTGTGTTATCATATTACTATGTAAATATAATTTTTTTCATAATCTCGCAGTATCGTATTGGCATTACCATTATTATCATACTTATGCCATCGTAGACGGAACGGAGGTAAATAATTGTCCACCTTTAAGAGTTCGTGTGCATCGAAATAACGTACAGAGGCAGAGCCTCACATACGCAGAGAATCTCCAGTTCATTCTTGGTCTAGGCGACAAGGCTGGTGTCGCTCGGGCCGAGATACCAACGTAAATTGCATACCTGATTGCGGTTTGTTGAAGAGTGGCGGCCTCGCCCTTCGGAGGCCAACCCCTTAGGCGTTTTGGGAAAGGGTGTCAGACCGTTAGAAACGCCAAGGACGGCAACTATCCTCCGAGCTACGCGGCTCTCCCGTACCATCGCCAAACTGGACCTAACAAGCCCCGCGACCACATTTGGGTTCGGCTTCCAAGCGAACCTCGCCACCTCCTCCTGGGACGTGCAACGATCCTGGGCCGTGCGTCTGCTGGCGTCCTTCGTGATCCCCGCTGGTTCCCGCGCGCTTCACCCGTCCGAAACCCTATTTTCGTGTACGTTTTGCCTCGTTTCCCTCCACACACGAGACAGCTCCCGGTGACGCGAAAGTCCTCCATCTTCCCTCCTGACCACTGACCTGTATCATCCCCTATTTGCCTGCCCAACCCGTTTCCCTTCCGTCTCTTCTATTCTCCAATTTATGGAACTGCCGCCACGGATCGAAAGCTTTGGAGGGTTGAAGAGGAGAAGGCTCGAGGCGGCATGCTTCGCGTCCCTCCTCGAGGATGAAGGTCCGGTTGGCCTAAGACGCAAAGTGTAAACGTTCCACTCGTGGACGGCGCATTTACCAGCTGATAAAAATGGGTTCCACAGCCAACAAGGCTGACAAGCTGTCTCGTGATGCGTCGAGCACCTGGCACGACGCACCCCTTGTGCCCACGGATGACCTTCGTTTAGACCGAGTGTCTCTGAAGGACATTGACTCGTCGGATAGAGCAGGAGTCCATTGCGCTTCCACTTCCGTGGTCGAGGAACTTCGGTTTCTTCAACGAGCCGCGATCAACCCATCCACCTTCGAAACGTCCGACTCTCGCATCAAGGTAGTCCCAGCTACGTCGCTTAGCTCAACGCACAAACGAACCGCGGGATGCGTCAGGTGGAGGCGCTAATTGCCGGGGGTTCGTTAGCTTCACGAAGCTCTCTCACAGGCCACTTTCCCTCGTGAAAAGCTGAGTCTTTCTCCCTCGAGGTGCTGGCAACTTCTACTTCAACGCGTCAGAACCAACACTCGACCTTTTCGAGCAAGACGTTTCACTTGTTGCCTCGGTTGCTGGTTGGCTGGTTCATCGTCCATAAATGGTGACTCGGTCCGACATCTCCGGATCACCCAACACCCGAATGCTTAGCCGCGATTTCAACGCGATCCTCCCGTTCCACGTTACCTTTTAGACCGAAGGCGGAAGCACCGCTGGCTACAGGCTACGATGGAGTCCTAACGAGAGGTTGGAGAAAGCAGGACACGGGGACGGGGAAGTCAATGCTCAGCGAGTGAACGTCACTGACAACCGTTTCGTACGTTTGCGGTGTGACAAGCTGAAATGTACGACTGCGGGAGTTCTTTACGACACGATGATGCTTTCTTGAAAGCCGCAGAAGGCACCGCTGGTGCAGCTTCAGTGGGCAAAATAATTGCTACAGGGAGAAACGAAAAGTTGCGTTGGGGAGGGGAAAACCACGACTGTCGGGTTGTTTGCTTCAATCACCTTCACACTTTCGGGCAGCCACCACCGAAGCGTCGTTATTGAAGAACAAAAGCCGGCCTCTTCGATCCAACCCTCCAAGCGAATGGAGTAGGGAATGATGCAGCTCCTCAGCTCACGTCCTAGCATGAGGATCCATCTTTCCTGACGAAGAGACACAATGAACGACGAGGACACATTAGCACGACATCCTGCTGCATTGTCGAGCTACTTTGACAGCTCATTGAGAAGCTGCCTGTAGGAAGGACACGTGGGGCTTAGTGTAGTCCTTGGAGGAGAATGGCGAGAATGAAAACCCGGCAGGTCGGCAGTATCGATTGGTTGTCGAAAATGCACGATTAGCTGGATCCGCACAGCGATCCGGTAGCCCGAGTTGTGGCGGATCATGTCGGTATGTCTCGTGCTGGCTGTACGGGGGAACACCGCGGGGAGTGCAGCAGCTTTCGAAATTCCCCGCAGACCTAGCCGTGATTGGCTTCCTCAAAGTTTTGCGTACAAGAGCTCGATTTTATTCGTAATGAAGCCTACACCCTGGATTACTCGGCGAACATTTTCAATCCCCTCTTTCCAACCCTTCCTCGATTTCACGATATCTCGACGTGCACTTCTACCAAAACTTGTGCCGGCTCACGGGGAACGCCACGTCGTTTCTCAACCAAGGCAGCGCATTCTCGTCGAGCGTCGAAAAGTTTTTTTTCCGCAGCCTCGACTACCTCGGATTTCATTGGGAACCGAAGGTACGGGAGCTCCTGCCCAACGGCCTCGAACTAGTTCGAACGATGTACTAAAAACTCGCGGGAAACACTCGCGAGAGATTCATATATTTTTTTTTCAAACTGATTTTGTTTTCAGCCAACGAGCGAGCAACAGAAAAAAAAACAGAATTAATTAGCGGAAGTGTGCACTTTGCTGGAATATTCCTTGGATCGCAGGTACTCGTTTGGGTAAACTGGTGCAGATAGTGCTCGTAGAGACAAAGATGGACTTCAAACTGCAAACGCAAGAACAAACTCTTCGGATTGGGTCGGATGTCCAATCGTTGGCCATTTTGGACCAGGTGGAGAAAAACCAACGAGTCCAAACAGACTCTTCACTGGATAACCGTTGTGGACCAGGTAAGGAGAATCCAGCAAACCCAAACAGACTCTTTATTGGATAATCTTGATGGACCAGGTATAGGAAACCCAAACTGAACAGCCACTTTGGACTAGGTGGAGAAAACCCAAACTGGACAGTTGATTTGGACCATGTGGAAAGAACCTAGACAGACCCGAACAGACTCTTAACTAAACAATCCTAGTGAAGACCTTCCACCTTCAACATCATCCCTTTCGCGTGATCCGCGTGCGTCTGGAATTTCAAGCCCACCACAAAATTCAGGACATGTGGAATGGTCGAAGCGGTCATGCCGATGGAGAAATTAGCATGGCGAGTTAAACCCCTTTCTGGGTAAGAGGTCGTGTCGCGGACCCACCTAATTTAACGATATTAATTCGTACCGCGGTGTTTGGAGGCTTTCATCTGTTGGTGGATAGACCTGGAAAGCATCCAGTACGTGTCATCCGGACATAGGCTAAGGGAGTTACGCTAAGATCGGCAGGCAGCCCGATGACAAAGGATTCTAGTCCCTTAATCAGCATCCGGTGTCCTAACGCACTCTGATCCACGTCTCAATCGATTTGCGGAAAATGGCGGCTTCTACTGAGCAGCGTGCTACCAAGGATCGGTTCGAAAGACCCTGAATGACTCTTCCAATGGAGGATCACTATCGTTGGTTGAACATTTCGAGAATTGCTGGTCGGAGATTTATTAAAATTGGCCACTACCTCGAGTCGTACAATGCTCGACACTCGTATCTGATGGCCGGAATAAAAATCTGGGTATAAGAATAATCGATGGTACGCCAAGGGTTGGGAAGATGACGAAGTGGAAGGGCCAAAGGTTTGAGATTCGTGTGTAGCCTGCCATGGTAACGCGATATTGCCGTAGCAATACAAAACTTCCTCAGTCCAGTACCAGAGCGGTGAGAGATGAGTCGTATCTGGATCTTGCCTCGGACCAGGTCACCGCCAGGTCGTGTCCTGATAGCCATCTCGCCGTGGTATCGAAGGATATTCCTTGAGCTTGGAGAAAAAAACGATCTACAGTAGAGAAAAACATATACTTTGCTTGCAGATATATTTACATTGCAAACATACTTTATTCATTGGTATTTGTTCATTCATTGAAGCTTCGAAAAATATTCATTGTAATTCGGTGTAGATTGTATCGAGGGGTTATTTTGAAAAAAAGACATCCTACGCTATTCATAGGATATGATTATATTCAAGTCAGACATTATTCACGTAATTTATAGTGATTCGAATGTAATTTAATGCATGTGTATTAAAAATATTGTCTTGACTAAATATGCACGACGAATATAAATAATATATATTCATCGAAAAACACGACTGAGTACCTGTCCCTATTTTAATATTTTTATCATATACAACAGATCCCAGGAACTCTTAAAACGTCATGTAAAATGGAGAATAACATTAAAAAATGATTAACATATTGTAATGTAATGGATAAGCTTGACATTGCAAAGATACGATTTTTTATGGCACCATTTTATAAACTGGGAACTTAGGGTTAAGTGGCTTGGTCAACATTTCCAAAATGTCTACAATGTAACATCCTATACAAAAGTTTTATTATTATAAGAAATGAATATTTCTTTATTTCCTCATTTCAGACGATCCTAGAAGTCAGAACCGCTTACACCGGTTGGCCATGCAGCAATGGCGGCTCTTTATTAAAATAATTATAACTTCATTGTTAATGAATATGTTTCACAAAAAAAACTTAGACTTGGCAAGACTATGTATCAATTGTGTATATAATCGTGACCTCATCATCCGAATACTCCCGTCAGAAAAAAATATTGAAATTCGACCTTTTTTTTTTTTCAATTCATCCTGTTCGACGATTCACCTAAATCTCTATTCGGCACATAAATTGCATATATGAATTTCAATATCTTATTGTGCGTTCAATATCTTTGTGTATAAAATAGAATATACCGGAAAAGCATTTATCGATCATTATTCACACCTGCACCTACCCTGATACATTATTTATTAAAAACACAATCATACATTTTTTCTATTAAAATGGCGAAAAATAGAAACTTATGAAAAGTTTAAAAATATTTTTGCAGTAAAGAGTGATACGTGTCCGCGTTATTTTTTTTCGTGCTACATTGGATTTAGTGGGTGAGTGAAGGATCCGAAGGGAGGCTCGTCGGGTGTCAGGGACGGGGGGGGGTGGCTAACTAGGGTTGTTCAGGGGGAATGGTTGTGCTGACCAGTCCGCCTGTTCGTTGGGGGTGTAGGGGCGGGGTGGGGTGCAACGACAGTGTGCATGGAGTCGATGGTGGTGGGTTGTTGGTGTTTCCAGGGCCGCGTGGTCTCGCGAGATACGAGAAATAATGGGACCACGTATACTATACAGGACGGCCTCGGTCGCACGTTCGCGGACATTGCACAAACCCACCCCTATCCCTGAACCGAACCCCCTCCCTGGCCAACGAGAGAAATTCACCGAGGGTGCATGTGTACGTTGACCGTTCGTGTTGTTCGTACGTCGAGCGGTTCAAACGGCCAGGGCAACCAACCTGACCCCCGGACCACCGGTAATTGTCCCCGACAATAATCATTTATTGTTCCTCAATGGCGTTCGTGGCCGAGTGAGGGAGCCTGAGATAAGGTATATTCGAAAACTCGAGGCGGTTCTTTTTTTACACGTGGCTGATCAACGCGGCCAAAGATCGAAACAAAAGTCTCGATTCACCCCGTAGTCAACGACCGACCCCTGTCATTGGTCATCAAGTCTGGCCGTTAGGTCATTGGCGAGGTATCGAATTTTTTAAATCGATTTTTCCTTCACCTTACGACGGAATTTGAGACGATATTGCTTATTCGCATTCCTCGGGGAGAAACTTCCTCTTAGGGGTTGGGGTGCAGGGTTCGGATTTTCATCATGAACATTTTTTTCCTCAAGTACTTCATTCTATAATAAACGGCGAGGGTATTTGAAACAATCTATTTTGTCATGTCAATTTTTCCGGAAGCCCGAACAGCCCTTACAAAAATTACAGCGCGGACAACCCTTAAAAACAACCCTTAAAACTCTTCATTGTATAGTGTAGAAGCTTTTTTTATAAAAGGGTACTTTGTTACCTCAATTTTTCGGGAAGCCATGCTGCCCGGCCGACCCTTACTTAAATTACAACCCTTACCTAAACCGTGACGTCAAAATCGTTTATAAAGAATCCCATCCATGAGGCCATCACAAATTTAGCGATAATGATAAATCTCGTGGGAAAGAAAAGTTCGAGAGGACGGATAAATTCCGCGGAGTGGAGAAGTCATGCCCTAACGATGGAACGTTCCGATAGGGAAGAAACGACAAAACGAATTTCGAAGAATGCCAGAGACGAAGTAACCAGAGGCTACTGAATTTTTCTCTCAAACTCTCCCGGCCGATAGTCCGAGCCAGTTTCAAGATAAGGGACGAGTGCGCTTAATATTCGTTTCGAAGGGTGAAAAGGGAGACGGAGAAGGGTCGGGGGGAGGGTAGAACGACGCTAGCTCGGTCTGACTCGTCCGTGAGACGTCCCGTCTCGAGTTTCACGAGATAACGTCCCTTCCTATCTCACGGAGTTCGGCCCCTGATGAATGGTCCTTCATGTAAACAATCCTTATAACCCAGGGAGTCTCCCTGCTTTATTCTTCGCCAGTCACCTTTTCCGTACTCCATATCGTTCCTGATAGCAGCGCACCTCACGATTATACATCCGAGAATTCCACGCCAGCCTCCTATACCACGATAAGCCCACGACGATCAGGACCAATTCATAACTTTTACAGGATCTCGTATTTACTCCTCAAAAAAATTTAAAAAAAATCATCCTCCATATTCTTTTTTATTTTATTGCTACATTGTCATGTGTAATTCGAAAGTATTTCGTCGGATTTTGACCACTATAGTTTCATTCGTGTTTCGGTAATTATGTACACGTTAATACCATGAACTTCCATTGTTGGAAAATATTAAAAATTGGGAATACTTGATTCACCTTATTTCGGTAAAATTTCGTGCGCAATTAATATTTGAGCAGATAAACCGGGTATCGAAAATAATTCGTTACCTATTTCGATCAAATTTCAGATATTTCCGCAATTTCCATAGTCGCGTCTCTTCAAACAAAATAGCTTACTCCGAACGCCAAATTTTCGTCATTTTTCGTAGAATTTTTAGAAAAAAAAAACGGATTACGGGAAACAAGGACAGTCTTTATTAAGAATATCGCGCGTCGTGGAAGTAACCTATTGAAAAGAGCAATTTAGTTGAAATTTAGAAATAGTAAGTTTTCTAAAACCACTTTAAAACGTAAATAAAAATAGTAACGATGATTTTTGGGTGGTTTATCGACTAATGATCGTTCTTAGTAATCTCCATGTTATTACAGCTTGAAGCCTGAAGGTCGAGGATGAATTTGAAAAGTCACTAGCACTTAAAGCTCAAAGTCCGAATAGAACAATGCAAAAAAAGCGCTGACTATTTTCATCGTAAAATATTAAAACATTATATGTATTAAGTTATTAATATTAATATTATTATTATAATCATTGATATAACAATTAATTATCATAACTATCAATATTTCTATGTACTAAATAATATTTTCAAAATAAAAGAATGTTTTGTAAAATATAAATATAAAATATTGTAAAATATAAAACATTGAAACTTTCCATTCGCCTGTTCCCTGTCATACGTGCATCACAATCCAAAAGTCTACTAGGCCTCGAACCGCCGAGTTCGACGAAAAACTCCGAGTTCCATCAAATGCAATAAAAAAGCCTACCGGAAGAAAAGCCACCACGACGTATCGATGCATCTGTCGCAGCATTTTTGTCACATTTCTCGGCGCAAAGTCCCGCGCGGATTGAAGGCTTGTCGGGGCATATCTGGGTCAACGGAGTCGGCAGAATGGTCCGTGGATATGGCTGAATAAACCCATTCGTAGCACGTGGAAGACGAAGCCGGACTTTACGATCGGCCACTTCGTAAGCCTCGACGTGGCGAGCACGACCAACGAGGGGGGGGGGGTTTACAGGATAACCAGGTAGTTAAGGTGGTAGAAGGGTAGTTTGTCCAAGTGTATGAGAACACCCGCGCCTGTACGATTCCGGAGAGGAGAACATACGGCTGTGGAGAATTTGCACGGTGGAGAAATCGGCAATAAAGGGTGCTCGTGAGGTGAACGCGGAGAGGAGGATTTGAAAGGGCCAAGGGGGTGGAAAGACAAAGAGAGAGATACCCCCAGGAGGAGGGAGAGAGAAAGACACCCCCAGATCGAAAGAGAGAGAGGGGGGTGTAAAGGTGGACGAAGGACCGGAGAGGGATGAAACGACGTGTGCACGATATTTGATTGGAGCTCGGTCGTAATGACGGGGCATTGTCATGCAAATCTTGGTCGAAAGCACAGCGAGCGCTTACGGCCCCAGGGCCCATTACACGTTGGCATCCGCTTATCGCGCCCGCGTTTGTCGAGCATAAATCGTCGATTCGCTTCTCGAAACCGGATACCCTGCGGGAGACGCAGGGGTTGTCGGGGTGTCTTCTCCGGCACCCCAACCACCACCCTGCTGGCCAATCTCGAGTATCTTGCAATACGGTAAATTCGATCGTTTCGACCTCCACCCTCGTCTAGCTATCGATGTATCCCATATGACGTCTACGCGTGACAATCCTTTGGATCGGTAAATTTAAACCCCCATGAAGCGTTAAAAGAAACAAATCGATTGGCAATTATGGGAAACATGATTTTCTTTGAGTTTCATCGGGTGATTTTCAAGTCATTCGAATTCGAGGAACTCCCTCGCCTGCTGTCCCTATAGGGAGATTTACGTAAGCCTCAACGGCTTCAAAATTACGTTTGAATAAATGCAAGCATATAGGTTTCAAAGCCACTCCGAGAATCATGTTGTTAAAGGCAACGATTCACTTATTTTAAATATCGTTTGCATATATATATTAGGGTCGTTAAAAAATCGATTTTTTTCTCAACGGAAAATTAAAGTATGTTAAGAAAAAGAGTTTTGCAAAATTTGAGGGTTCTCCTCGAAAAACGCCTCTTTCGTGTTTTTTTTCTCATGATTATCGGAGTATTAATTTTTTTACCTGGATGCAGAAAATGTTAGCACGTGATTCAATGTAAGTCTTGATTTAATTTTTCTTGTGACAATACACAATTTTTATACAAATTTTTTTTTTACCATAAACAATTTGTATTTGCAGATTAAGAATCAATATATGTAATTCGCTTGTGAAAATTATATCAACCACTTGATGAACAAGAACAAGGTGTTCACATCACTGCACGTCTAACAAGTATGCGTGTTTTTTCGGAGTAATATGTTGTTTTGCAGTAAGGAAACAAATGAAGAAAAAAAATGAAAAATCGAAGGAAACAAAATTAAAAGTCGTTTGAGAAATACCTAAAAAAATGTTTAGACCTCTCAAATTTTGTATGAATTACTTTTTCATAACGTAGTAACATTTTCTGTTGAGTACCGCGAAAAAAAAATTTTTTTTACCACCCTAGTATATATATATAGATTCATCCCCCTAGGTATCGGTGCAAGGGTATGCACCTGATAGAGGACTGCCTATCTCTTTCCAATTCATTCCGAACCCATATTGCATCAATTGACGCAACCCGGGACGACCACCGGGCTACCAACGAAAACCGAATCTATACTACTCTAGCATCACCCCCGGCGCTTTACCCGTTCTCCAACCATCCCACAAAATCGTTCGAGTTTCGTTGAACGTCGTCACCCGGTGTGCTTGTCGTGGTGGGCACTTGATTTTCGTCATTTTAATTCTTTTCGTTTGATCTTTCCGTTCTTATTTTTTTTTTACTAACCCAAACAAATACGAGCCCAATGAAAAAAAAATGTAAAAAACCAATTGGGTAAGGCAATCAAGGATACCTTCAACAACGGAATAAAGTGATCGAGGATATTGATTATTTTTAATATTGTACTTCCTTTTAGTCAACTTACTTTATTTGCTTATAGCTCCATTTACTCCTGAAAACTTACAGATGTTGTAGAACATATTATTGCAAATGAAGAAAAACCGTAGATGAGAAAATTAATTCAAGCTTTTTAAGTTGTTTTTAATCCTGTACTTTTTTAAGCTTGTGCACTATATTCACTTTTACCTAGACTAGGATCGTTTGTGGTCCAAAAATGTTTAGAAATCGTATAAGGTGTGCCAACGATAGACAATATAAATTGTGTACAACAATAAAAAAATAAGTAAAAAATCTTCAGATATAGAATTAAATTGCAAGATTTCGATATGCTGTTGTGTTTTTTATCACTCTATAACGTATGACCAACTAGTGTGAAATTCTGTGAAATTAAAAAAAAATGATTAAAATCATTAAAACATTTAGAGTATACCAAATAGTATAAAATGGTGTAAAACTTTTCAAATTGTAATAATTTAAAAATATATTTCACCATAAATTGAAATAAATTTACCGAACGAAAAAAAAATCCAGAATATATCGACTACTTTAATTTTTATTTGCATCTGCATTTTGTGATACTTTATCTATTTTATCGATACTTTATCGTAGCGAGGTTCACAAGAGCTATATTCACCTATCCAAAAAATGTAAAGCTTTGGCATACTTTTCTTTTTTCTATTACTTTTTATCGTATAACCAAATAGTAAAAAATGGTATAACAATTAAAATAATTAAATACATTGTACAATAATTCGAAACAATTCGGCGAACGAAAAAAAATCGATATTTATCGATAACTTTCATTTTCATTTTTTCTCCAGCATCCACACTTCGGAATACTTTATCCATTTTTTGATGCTTATCATTACAGCAGCGTTCACGAAAAAAAAGCTTCAACTATAAACAAAAATGTAAACTCTGTGACATACTATTTTTTTTTTTCATTCTTTTTAGCGCATAAACAAATGGTGTAAAATAGTCTAATAATAAAAAAATGAAACATATTATACAATAAATTCAAACATTTCGTCGAACAAAAAAATCAGTATTTATCGACTACTTTCTATTTCTCTTCGTTTCAGCATCTGCACTGTGGAATACTGTATCCGTTATTTGATGCTTTATCACAGCAACGTTTACGCGAGTTGTAACAGGAGCTACTGCGGCGAAATTGAGTGATCAGTTAAGCCTCGCCTCGCACCCCCGTGCGAGGGGTACGCGTGCGTTTTTTTTGCTCTCGTTCTCTCGTTTTTTTCGCTCCATTCTCTGCTCCCTGCACCGGCTCGAGGACTCACCGGTGATGACCGACTTCCGCAATACTATAAATAACACAGCGACTTTTGGAGATCCAATCAAAAGGTCCGAATTTTTCGGTGAACAGTGTGCCAGGTCGATTGACTTCGCGGCCCGAACGAGCCGGGAGCAACTCGTTTTCGACGCAGGATCGATGAGGAAGCGGACGAAAAATATCCCCTCCCCTCCGCCGCCCCCTTGCCCTTTTTCACGTAACTCTGTACGAGGTCTTTTTGCAACGAAACGCGGATGTCCGAGCGGCGGGGGGGAGGCGGCAGGAGAAAAGAGGGGACAAAAACGGGGAATGTGATGGACCGTTAGTGCGAAAATTGACGCAATCGATGTTCCAGCCATGAATCGGAGTCGAAAATTCGATGGTCCCGGGGCGCTTACGCCTAGCCAATTACCACCTGTTTTCCCTCCCTTTCGCCTCCTTTTCTCGCCCACCCTTAACAAATCAATTTGTGACTTAATTTTATCTTAGCATGACCCAATCAAACCCAAACTGACTGAGCCAATAAGAACTGCCTCTGAAGAGTTACAGACGCCTGGCGAAAGGGTGAGACGGTGATGATGATTCTCAGAACAAACCAGTTTGAAAGAAGTTATCAGAAGCTCGAACCAACCCTCCCCTGCTGAAGATTCCTGTAGGGACTGCAAGCTACAGGCATCAGGATTATCACGATAGTGGTGGATGAGGGGACGGGCGAGGGATTTCGCAGGGGACAGGTCAGCAACCGGAGGTTTACAAGTGAGGATCAGAAAGGAAGGGAGAGAGGGAAGGAGAGAGGGCGAGAGAGAGAGAGAGAGAGAACTGTTAAGCGAACATAGAAGGACACAACAGGACGTGCCTGTGACTATATCGTCATGGCTAGGTCGCTTATCTCGACACAGTGGCATGCTAATCGACGGGAGACCCGCTGGTAAACTCTAGGCTTCCAAATACCCTGACATATATACCCACACATACGAGAGAAAGGTGATTTCGAAGCCATTCGACTTCGGGGATCATTCCCATACCCGGCTGTCTCCATACTCAACATTCCTCGAGCCCCAATGTCTTTCAACGAACCTTCGGATGAACGTAGGTATCCCTATGCAAAGGTCATTTCAAGGACCCTCCTCGTTGCCAAAATCGACGATTCGTTCGAAAAATCTTCACGGTTCCACTTCAAAGTAGCCAGACGTGCTGGTAGCCAACGTTACGTAGACATACCGGGTTCCAAGTAACATCTCACAGTTCGCACTGTGTGTTCGCGTGTGCAAGTGACATTGGTGTTCACCGTGTCCACCAATACGCAGGGAGTTCCTCGGAGCGGTTATCTCGATCTGTCCGAATAACCCGAGGGACAAATCGCTCGGTGGCTTTAACTACTGGCCGATCTCTCGTCGGTGGGTATGCACTCTGTACCGGCCCGGCAGAGCCCGCGCAGATATACGTGCCGGATTCGGCAGGTATGGATTTCAAGTGGATATACGTGTACAACGTAACATAAATGCGTCCATATATCGCCGTTCGGTGACCCCGAAAGATTGGCCAGAAATATTGGTCAATGAATATACCCAGGAGTGCCATTTATTTCCCAGCCCCAGCGCCCCCGCTGTAACGTTTTTGGTATTGGACTTCGTCTCGCCTCTCACTCACTCCGGACAGCGTACGGAGATACGAGAACAAAAAAAAAGACGAGAGCTGCGACGGATCTTTGCGAATGGGGCGACAATGAAAAATTCAGGATTTTTGGAGCGGCTTGGAATCGATGATTGTTTGGAGTTACTTCTCGTTTGCGGATGAATGCAGTGTTGTTCAAGAGGGAGGGAACTTCGAGCGGATTCAGTGCGAACGAGTTGGAAAGCTGAAACGTTAATTTAAAGCCTCGTGCGTGAATAGACATTTACCAGAAGGAGAGAAAGAGAGAGGGAGAGAGAGAGAGCGAGAGAGAGATAAAGAGAGGGAAAGAGAGAGAGAGAAAGGTTAAATTGGGAAAGGGATGGCGAAATGGTAAGAAAAGTTCGACTGATTCACCATTTTATTTTTCAACAGTTTCATTCCCGGGAGAAAAGCGCGATGAGGGCAAAATTGGTTGGAAAGAAGGAAAAATAAAAGGAGAAGAATAATGGCGCCGAAGATTCCTGATTGCAAGATTTGTGTTTCCTGCTTGGCGTGACTTTTCCGCGGGTGACACTTCGCGACGGCGTGATTATTCTCTCTCTCTCTCTCTCTCTCTCTCTCTCTCTCTCTCTCTCTCGCTCTCTCTCTCTGCCTGTCTCTCTCTCTGTCTCTCTCTCTCCCTCTGTCTCCCAGACCGAAGGCACACCAGCTGCATGCGAGTGGGAACTTATTGGGGATGAAGTTAGGCCTGACGGGTAACAGCGAGACAGTACAAATTTAAAAAAAGGTCGTAATGGATTCGTTCCTTCCTCATGCTCGTCCTCGCGCGTCTCCGCCAGGACATCAAAATTTGTTTTTCCCTCGAACTTCACTGACAAAGCCGCCTTTGCATTCGAAGGAGAATTAAAGAACGAAAAAAGGAGCGGATTCGAGACGAAGCCTTGTGAAGGGAGGAAAAAAGGACAACAACCCCCAGACCGTCGATAAATGTCACCAGGGGGTGGTTTCGGGAAAGTTTTCACGTCGACCCAGTGCTGTGAAAACTCGTGGAACAATATTCTTTCTTTCTCCCTCTCACTCCGGTAACTCCTCGTCCGAGGCCTTTCATTCCTTTTCGCCTCGTACCCTCTGTCGCTCGCCTACGAGCTGCATCGTCGCTTTCCCAACTGGGGCTCCAACTGCCAAATTCCCCGGTGGCGCCCGGCTCCGACTTTACCTCGGAATGAAGAGAAAATTGGAAGAGAGGAGGATCGAGCCGCGGGAGACTCGAGTGAAATGGAATGAGATACAAACGAGAGAGAAATAGACAGGAGTGCGGGGCGGGGGGGGGGGGGGGGGGAGGATAAAGCGAGAGACGATGAGGTTGTAAGGTAAGAAGACTTGATACTATCTTCCCTCGGGGTCACCAGGAATATCGTAATCCTCAGATTGTTAGACGATTTTATTTCTTGCAGGCGTGTTACGCCCCTTCCTACCGCTCCTCCCCCTCTCGCTCTCACTCTTCCATTCTCTTAACTCGTTCGATTGGTTTCCATCCCGATCGTTATGATCGGTACATTCACCGAATCGTCCAGCAAGAACATAATTTAATTTTCCACGCAATAACCGAGCACTGAGACATCTGATATCCAATCTCGAAGCATCCAACGACAATCAGGAGCATCGAGAGGATCTCGAATAATTTTTTTTCCTTATGTGCAAGGGATTCGCGAAATTCTCGAATCAAATGGTCGCGATCATTGCGAACGTTAAGAGAAGTATTCTTCTCCAATACGGCGATCCCATCAAGACTCCCAGCACAAAATTGATAATTCGATGAAGACGCGGATAGCAAAGCACAGTCGCATTCGGCGGTAATGTTTTTCCATTACTTCTTGGCATCGTCTATCCGCTCGCTTCGTCGGGTGAAATGTGGGAAGGTGTGACAGGACTGTTTGGGCACGTGCTCGTCGTTCTTCTTCCAGGCTCGCTCCTGTCTCGATTTGTGTCATTGCGAGCAAGCGTAAAAACGGGGCGAGGGTGCGAAGGGAGGCTGGTAGGCAAAGCGAGAAAGTGGAGCCAGCCGTTGAGACTTAGCGTGGTCTTAGCAACGAAGCAAATACACACGTGTGTATAGATGTATATGCGGATAGGTATAAGACTAGAGGGTTGCCACGCACTCGGCTACGGACGAGAAAAGAGGGCAAGAAGAGAAGCCCGGAGGCTTCGCGATTAGATGACTTGTCAACCTACGGGAAAATTGCATTTTACAAACTTGTTTCGAGAAAAGAATTGGGGAGAATTGCCGGAAGAAGGAGGCAGAGACGCTTGGGCTGAGAGGCACCGAAAAAAAAAAAAAGAAAGGCGAGACGGAAAGGTGGGACACGTCGAGAAGGGTGTCACGGAGAAAGGAGGGTTGCCCTGTCTGCTCCGGGATCCGCTAGTAGAAACCGTGCAAGATTCGCTTCCCTGCTGGAGACGGGAAGCAGGTGGGGATGAAATCAGGGAAGAAAAAAAGAGAAGGCGAAGAAGCGTCGACAAAAGTGTCTTCAGGATGGAGGGAGGTGCGCGACCCAAGGCTGGAAAGAAGACCAAGCGTATGGCATTGCGAAATCGGCTCCGTTTCACCTGTAGTGCACTTCCGCCAAGAGCAAAGTAGGACCAGTCTTTTGATTACCACATACTGCATTAAAAGTTCCGACGAAAAACGTCTAGCCAGCCAATTGCTGACGCAGTTAGTGGCCCTATGCATCTTGCAATGTCGAGGGACCAGCCAGACCTTGATTGGAGCATGATCCATGTGGCATTTGAATGTCCACGACTCAATTACTCCAGCTTGGGGTTCCAGATAGCAGATGCGTTGTCACCAAGAATCATAGACAGAAAATACATGGCCTTCTGGAGTCCTTGGAGATTGTAGGGTTGCTGGGAAGTTCTAGGGTTCCTCATTGCCCTGGATAATAAAAAAACCGACCAAGTTCCGTCCCTAAATGAACTTCTGCTTTCGTCGAATGGATTTAAAGATGATGAGGTAAGATATTATTAGCGGAAACATGACTGTCAAACGGTGGAGTTGTTTCACACCGGGTTTCGATAGAAAACGCTTGGCCCTCCCAGACGGAAGATGTGTTACCACCTGGATTTCCGGACAGGACAATCATTGCCATATGGGTTCTTCAGAGATTCGCAGATTCCTGGAAAATCCTAGGATGCTTCAATGCCCCGGATATAAAAAAACCAGCCTGAATACCCATCTTTTCTAGGCGGACTTCCGGTTCCACCATCTGGATTTCCAGGTTCCGAGCCGGGGTTTTTGCAACTGGAACGTGCTGCTTGAACGCGAGACCAAGAGTCACCTCTTTGAGAAAAGAGTGAATGAAGACGACGACGCTGCATGAGTTCCGGAAGGTGGAAGATGCGAGATAGGAATGAGGGAAGAGGGTCATGGCGATGCTGCTACTCTCATTCGAGTGTGCCAAGTGGTAAGAGCGACGAAGCGACGAGGAAGAGCGAGAGACGAATATTCGAGATCCGAAGGGATGCGAAATCCTCCCCTGGCCTCCTCTCAAGGACTACCCAATTTCTCCTTCATTCGCTCGTTCCACAGTCTCGTGACTATTTCGTTTTCGTACTTGCGCCTTGCTCGTCTCTCTCTTCCTCCGCTCCCTCTATCTATCTGCCGTCGTCTTTCAACGTGCCATGAAATCTTCCAGCTCTCGCCCGTCCCTCCTTTATCTCGCATTCGAGCGTCCTCGCTCCCACGTCTTTGCATCCCGGGCCTTCGCTTCGAGCCTCCTCGTCCTTTGTACAAAGAGACGTACAAATTGCCTCGGAACTTAGTTTAGCCGGATATAAAGGACTTTCCGATTGCGTTACCTTAACTCCGTGATTGATCCGAGATGACGATTGCCAGGGTAACCCTATGTGACCTCTTTCCTTCTTGACAGTGGTGCATATTTTTACATACATACGTTCCATGTCTTCAACATCCTGCATCTGCCTGCATCTTCTCCGTCTGCAGCAAAGTCACACGGCCAAGCTGCATGCATCACATGTGGCCGTCACTTTTTTGGTATCCATTGATGCACAAGAATGAAGGGGTGCTGGAGTGGCAAAGCATTACAGGTTTGCCATCATGAGTTGACTTGGGATAAACGTCATCACTGTCAGCAGCTCAGGATCATTTTGATTGGAACAAATATTCTCAAAAATCATAACCAGTTTGATGGTATTGCCAATTGGGTTTGTCCATTTTACGAAGATGGTAGGCTGATCGACACATTCGCCGGGACTTTTTTACCGGCCACTGTGCCATATGGGCTTATCCAGGCCCGTCAATTTATTCAAACAAAGATAATCCAGCTGTTCGTTGAGCCGGACACGTTCAAACTAAAATCAGAGGTTATCCCAAGTAACTTGGATGATTGCACTAAAGAGCATCGGGGATCAGTGGTCCTCGGTGACGGACACAGCGCCTGGCCAATGTCCTTTTTCCTTTTTGGGGCCAATCATGTTTGACAGCGTGCAAAGTTTTCCTCTTTTGTGTACCGAGCCCGGCGTCGTTCGGAGGCTCTGAAGAATCAGAAAACGCGACCATCCGTGTAGAAATAAATCCGAAATCCCTTTGCCATTGTTGATCCCAATAATCAACGCGTCCTTTCATACTTTCGGCAACGTAAACGAAATCCTCCGTCGATTCGAGGCATTACGAAAAATTACCGAATCGCCGGTGTTTTTTTTTCGGACTTCACGCTACGACACTTCCAATCACGATGGGCGAGGGGCAAATGGGCTGAGCTCCGCGCATTCCCTTTTTATAACTGGCTGTCCATCGTCCCTTTTGCAATCGCTGCTGGGTCAACTCCGAACGCAGATTCTCGCACCCTCGACCACCCCGGGATAAGCCCGAATCGTTAATCCCTGATTCAAGCAGGGAAAGTGTGTATTTGCGACACTCGGACCGTTCGGTTCACCATTTTTCTTTATCGCCAACGACCCAACGGAAATGATGGAGTGCGACGAACGGGAAATAAGGATATTTAATGGGGGCAGTTTTTACGCGACGTCCTAGGGGTTGAAAAACGCGTATCCGGTTATGTGGAACTGACTGGAGAAAAATTCCTTAGACGTCATTTGAAAAATCATCCCCTTATTTTGCATGAAATCGACTTGGGGTTGATTGACCGCGGTGTGATTTAAAAAAAAAAGATTCCGAGAGCTATATTGGATAGGTATTGACATAGTCCCGGTTAATTTATTATTGGGCAAGGACGATCTATGAATTTGGTCTACCTTCTATGATCCTCACCCCCGTAAACCCCTTTCCTTCCTCGAGCTCGCTGCAATTTGCGTTTAGACGGGGCGTTTTACCGACTGACCCGCGTTCGATCGTTTTTCTCGTTGATCAGGCTTTTCAGCCGTGGAATCGTCCCTTTCTCGTCACATAAAAATCCATAGAGTAGGCGAAAAAGCGAGCTGTGGATAGAGCGAGAGAGGAAAGCAAATTTCTGGGGAAATAAAATATTCTCCCCCCGGGGCAATCGTGAGTTCGGACGTTTTCCGGTTGATCGATTCTGGCGTTCTGCTCGTCCTGGCTCTTCGTCATCTACCCTATTCCCTCCCCCAGCATAGCGCCGTTCTCGTCCCTAGACCACCCTCCCCCCTCTTGTCTATAGCTGTGCAAGAGTGAGCGAGCGCTGATGCGGAAACCGCTCCCCAACCCCCGCTGGTCGCCATCCGGACCCACTGCTTTTCGTCAAACGGAGCGCGAACTCTGAAGCCACGCCGCGTCAACCCACCACCACCACCGCTTTTTGCCTTCTTTTTCATGCAGAAACATTGTTGTTCGAGCGCGGCCTCTCGCGTTTTTAATTGAAAGCGCCGATTCTTTGTGGCGGATGGCTGAGCTTGGCGACCAATGCGGTTGAGCGCATTTGGAGCTCTGACTTGCTGAAGAAAATGGACGAGAGCTTTTCGCATAGGACAGTGGGTAAAGCTTGTTCGAATTGAAGATCGACACTTATGGAAGATAACATTCGGCACTGTCATGTCACTGGTGCATCGAAAAATCTGAAGTGTCTGATGTTTGGGTTTGGGTTTTTGCCAAAACAAACCTAAGCTGGGTCTGTCACGTCTCCAGGCGGGAAAAATGTTTCCAGGGGCCGACGTCGGGCAGGAATCGACCAGTGTCCACTTTCATTGAACTTTTTCTCATTCCTCGATAACCTGTATTATCGGTGACTGTGATGGTCGAATCTTCCTGCGATTTCAGCCTTTGATCCCGCCCGTTTAATCTGACAAATGCTTCGTCTCTCGTCCATTCGTCATGGAGAAAAAGAAACTCCGCCCTGCCGTTACAATGGAATAAATCGTATGGGTCTTTTTATCCCATTCTTTTTCTATGTCCAACAAGAAGAGCAGCCTGAATTCTTACGATACGTACAGTGTTTTGGGCAAAAGAGACGAAGAACTCTACTCTGGATGGGCTTGCAACGAGAGAGCATTCTCTTGCCGTAAAGAATCGAAATTCCTCGGAGCTCAATGATCGCAAACTTTTCTACACATCGCTACACATTGACCCGATACAGCGGAGACCAATCGAAAAGACGTATCATACGAATAGAAGCGCTGTTACAATGAGAAAGGTATTGTCGAAGCTATGAGAGTGAGGGGCAGATAGAGTCAGAGCATGAGTCTGTCTCTACCAAACTTGCTGTTCTTTTCAGCCAACCAATACTCGTGATACCAGCGCAGTCCATTGTTGGTGCAAATAAATTGCAAGTAGCGTAAAAATTTTTTATTTGTTTCCCCCTCCATACGACATTCGCTCCATTATCAATATTATCATTCATTTTATCATCATTATCCAACAATAATCGTATGATAATAATAATAATAATAACTATTTTTCTTACTATATTGATATATTACAATTATTATTATTATTATTGTAAATAAATATATTATTATTTTATAGGTATTGATGGTTATTATTATGATTATATCGTAACATTTTATGAAAATGATACGAATAATAATATTATTATCATCATAATATATATTATCAATATTATTAATATATTACAGTTATTACATACATGCATACATACGCATTATTATCATTATTACTATAAATAAATAAATATATTATTATTATAGTTAATCCTAGTTATTGTTGTGATTATATCGTTACATTTTATGAAAATAATACGAATAATAATATTATTGTCATCATTATGTCAATATGTGGGGGAGAAATAAATATAAGACAATTGGATGCATTTTTTCTTTGAAATTGTGTAATTGTAATACACATTTTATATACGTTTATTTAACTTAATTAATTTAATCGATTGATCTTCATGAATTCAATTAATTTTTTCTCCCGATCTGCTGGTTCAATTCGTTTCAATTCTACGATGCACCTGACGAATGAAAATTTGAAGATTTCTTACGAGACTTTGGGGCGAATCGGTCAGACTCGCGGGCGCCATTTATTTGCCAAAGCAGAAGAGGAATAAAAAAAAAGGGTGAGTATTTCGCTGTGGCAGTGTCGGAGGCAATCAGGAGCCCGCATATACCTCGATTGTCTACGCTGAGTAACACCCTTGAGTATTTTCCTTTTCCCTTCGCTTCTTATCCTCCAATTTCTCAGACGGTCTCCCGAAGACACTGCCTCATCTCGTCTCGATCGTACGCGTCCATTATCACATTTTCCGGGTGTTTGATTGCTCCCGCGTGACCCGCGACCATTCTTTCGCAGCTCGCGACTCGTCTTTGTGCCGGACCGCTCGAGGGACTCGCGAGACGCGAGTCCACACGTAATCAATCCGTTTCCACGGTTGCGAAGAGGGCCGAGTCCTTTTGTTCGGAACATCAGGTTTCTTTTTCCAGCCGGTGAAACAAAAGCGGAAGCTTACGACCTTTAAGACCTTTTCGAACGATCTTGGGGTATTGACGGTCATAGGGAAGCTTGTCAAGGTCACGAATGGTGCACGGGTACGTTGGACCGAGACACGATGTGTTTGGGTGCGAGCGAACCCAAACACAACTTGTCTCTGCTGAATTCTCGTCAAGGTCAAGGGGAATGTTGACCTTGGAAGAAAGCTCAGTCCCGAGCGAATGGCATTTTTTTCCCCGGCTCCATGCCTGGTGATGTACGAGGCGGGGGGAGGGGGCGTCGACAAGGAGACAAATCAACAAAGAACAGACTCGAGGGTGGGACGAGCAAAGAGGCCGAGGACAATCAACGCCTCGGACCGGACGCGAAAGCATGACAATTGTCCGACAGGAAGTGGACTCGGTCGCTTCTTCATAGATTATCCTTTGACTCAGTTGAGATGAGACAATAATACGAGAAAAGCTTCAACCCCGAAAAGCTCGTACGAGACCGTGGCTTTTCGCGAGCGGGGAGAGAGAAGCGAAAGGACGAAAAGAAAACGAGGAGAGCCGAAACACTTTGCGCCGTCGGGACGAGGAAGCTCCGGAGAAAAGCGTACACTTTTGACAACGGTATTGAGTCTGTTGTATCTCGTTATCGGTTATCGCTGGAAACAGACCAACTAGACGAGCCTTCTTTACGCTTCCTTTGCTTCGTTGACGAGCTTCGACTCGCTACGTCCCTTTGCCACAGAAAATAAAATTGAAAAAGAAAAATACACAAATAAATCGAGGAGAGACAAGATAGAAAAAGAAAGCAAATACGTTGCTCCTCCGTCTGAAAGCTGCATCTCTTTTCATCCCCCATCGTCATACCTGAAGGAATAACGAAGGAAATGGAGAGACGTGGCTGTGGTTGAGATCATTCGGATTGATAGGGACGTAATTCGAGTGAGCTTATGTTTAAGATATTTCGTTGCGTTTGCTTGGATTCGTTCTCTTCCTCGGATATACGTTGATTTATTGACAATCCATTATCACAGACTTTTAAAACAAAGTTTCCAGCGCGGTCGAATGATCACCCGTCCGAGTATTGTCCGATGCTGAACACGATAGCTCGCCGAAGGCGCGCGTTCGCTATTGTTGCTCAATAATTAGTAATAACGATCATTTATCGTTAATTCGGACGAAGGAAAGGTAAGACGAGCTTTGGAGGCAGGTAAAGATCTTCGTCGAGGATTACCTAGACTAACCCAAACAATAAGATTAAGTTACCGTTATTAGTTAATTGCGACCGAATTTAGGTCGCAATTAGGGATTTTCGGGGCAGTTGACGACATTTTGTCATTTGATTCAAATTTACACAGTAAGATCTTTGTCATATTCTGAATACACCCTTCGAATCTTCGATCGATCGTCCACACCGTTTCTATCAAAATTACAATTGAAGAAACACTTTTCAACATAGGGAGATGCCTACGAACATTGCTTAATAGCAGTTTTATTCGCGAAATAGGGTGCAAAAAGTGTTACAATGTTATGATAAACTGTCAAATCGCTCAGTACATTATGACACTGATGACGAAGTTGTCATAATTGATAACTATTAGACACGTAGTTTTATTTATCGGCGGAAAACCCGTTTTAAGGGGGGAATTGACTCCGCAAAAAATACGTGTCACCCCTTAATTTAATTTGTTTTCAATATTCTGTAGTGGATTTTTCACTGCTGTATATCAGCAGAATTTTGATTTTTGTTCCATTCAGAAAAATGGACTGCTTTTGGGTAAAGCTGCAAAACCACCCCTCGACGCGTCTCTTCTTGAGGGGTGGTTTCTTTTTACATTATGACAATTAGGCATCTCCCGATGTCAAAACATTTTTCTTCAATAGTCAATTTTATGGAAACAGTGTTCACGACCGATATAAAATTTGGAGAGTGCATTCAGTATATGCCAAAGAATCAACTGTATAAATTGAATCGAACGGTGAACAAATCCCCAGTTGTCTCCATACTTTTCAAGTGAAGTGGATATTTTTTTCGAATATTACCCAAACTAACCCCATCAAACCCAAATAAACCGAAACAAAAATAATTCCTAATCGTTAATTCAGAAAAAAAAACGCAATACAAGCTCAAGTCGCAGTTGAGCGAGGTCCAGTTTTTTTTTCTCGAGTATGACTCAAACTAACCCGAATAACAACATTTAGTTACCATCAGCGTCGATACAAAAAACGCCACACGAACTTAGGTGGCAGTTGGGCGAGGCAGAGTTTTTTTCCCGATTATTGCCCAAGCTAACCCAAACTGAAGTAAATAAATCCAAACAATAAGAATTAGCGATTGTTAATTCGGCTACCAAGAAAAAAGAACGTAGTACGAGCGTAGGTCACAGTTGAGCGAAGTGAAGATTTTTTTTGCAACGAAATTATTTCCCACCCTCCTTGGCATCAAGATTCAGAATCCAACGGTTGCGAAAATGCTGTAAACGGGGCCGTAAGTACCATATAGGGGGACGAGAAAGAGACAGGCAGAGAGAGAGAGAGAGACAGGGGGGGAGAGAGAGAGTGAGCCAGAGGGAGAGAGAGAGTGGAGCCTGGACAAAGTCCGTCTCTTCTTGCCGTTCTCTCCGGCCGAGGGAAATCATAGAGTGCAATAAACGGAAATTTGGTGGAGTTGTCTGACAGGAGGACGGTCAGAGGGGGTGGAGGCAAGGGTCGAGGGGCGGGGGCGCCAAAGTTGCTCGAGCAATGACAAAGGATTGAAAATGTGCGCGTGCTTATATCTGCCTCGTATATCTGTACAAGGGTGGTCGAGGCTGGACCGAGAGGGATGCGGATCGGCAGGGCCCTCTGGTTCTCGCAAAGCCTCTCGTCGTACATACACGTGTACCGGAAGTTTGATGTACCGGTAATATATCGTATAGCCGAGAACAGAGGGAGAGTGCACTCGCAGGGATTCGGAGGGCTGAAAAGTTGGAGGGGTTGATGGCAAAAGAGGCGAAACTCTCTCGACGTTCGCGAATTGTAGAAACGACGGAGAGAGAGAGAGAAAGAGAATCAGGAGCTGGAGCTGTCTGCTGGACGACAATAGGACAGGGGAGAGCCTTTCGCGGCAGAGCGCAGGTTAAGGGGTTACACGCCTCTAGCCGGGCCTATCGCAATCTTTTCGGAATTTTTCTAATTCCGCAAAAAAACGTTATTATTAACTGATCAAATGGCGAATCGTGGTAAATCAGCAAAAATATCCATCGTTTATTGTGTATTTGTACTCTGGCTACACGATTTGTTCGATTCATTTTAATTAATTGATCAATTAGTCTGGAAGCCCGGAATCATTCGCCAAAGGACGAATTATGGAAGAATCACCAGAACCATTATTATGGAATAAGAATAAACCATTATTTATTGATACTCTGACGACGCGATTTTTAATATTAATTGATTTGTTATTCCGGAAATCCGGAATGACTGTGGACAACGATACTGGGGGGCCTCGCACAGAAATTGAACACAGTGAAGTGACAAGTGTAGGGTGAAAGTGTAAGAGATGGTACCAAAAAAGCACGAGAAGGCACGAGAAGTACCTTTGGGAAAAATGAAATATAAATATATCTAAGAAGCTGTGGTCGCGATCTTTTTCTTGGCAGAATCGTCTGTACGGGACGTTAAAGATATGTCGTTCAATATTTCCTCAACCCCAACTTCCACCCTAATCGCTGCCCCCGGCAGCCCTGCCCCCACATTTTCGGGTGTTCCGAAGCTTCTGGGAGCTTTTCCAATGAGAAGGGACGGGACTGTCCTCGCGAGGACTGGACGCGAAGCTTATGAATACGCTTGAAAAATGTATCGCCAATGGCAATCTCTTTCACGTTGGGATATTTGTCCAAGGTATATAATCGGCTGAAGTGCCAGAGCCAGGGAGAGCCGATAGGTGAGGCAAAATTGCTGTGGATTTCTCCCTCTCTCTCTCCCTGCCCACTTTCAACCCCATCGTTCTTACTCTTCTCCACCGACCAAGTATAGAGCCAATACATCGAGCCATGCGACGTACCAGGGACGACCATTAGAGTATCCTGAATCGGACTCAGCTTCTGCAGCAAACGGTCGCTCCCTTTTCAAAAGGCGAGCCGCCCCCCAACCCACTCGGATGACCTCGCGTACGTCATTGCACCCCCGCTCACTCGGTACTTCCGGTCCCGTACAGCGCTTTCATAACTGCACCAGTGAGAAAACCGGAGATGAGAGAGCCGGAAAAGCGAGAAAGATGGAGCTCGTGACTTCGGGGTTGTCACCCCTCGAATGACGCTAAATACCACCGCGTTCACCCCAATCGGAAGCGGAGGTTCGTTTCTCCGACCGAATATTTTTGCCAAGGCTACTTTCCAGGTGAAAAGTAACGGGAAGGAAAATCGAAAGTACTTTCGCTAAAATTGTCGAGTAGAAATTCTTGGGAATCGGGCTCGCTTCCGGTTCTGCCGCCCAGCGTCGAGGCGGCCGCGTGGGCTTGATAAGGGTCGTTGACATTTTTTTTCATTATTTTAATCGCTGGTGATACTATTCCAGAATCTAATGCCAAAATTTAAGGGAGAAATTCGAAGTATTTCGTTAATTACAACGATCGGGGGGCGGGGAGGGGTGGGTCTGGAGCACATGTATTTTTTTCTTCACTGGATAATTGAAGAAGATCTTAGAGGGATGAAGAGAATTTTAGAGAAATAAAAAAAGCTTTATTTAAAAAATTTAATTATTCTATTTTTCCCATCAATCAAATCAAAGATTTTTCGTGAAAATCTTATCTTTTTGGATATCCGACAGTTTGTTGAATTTATATATTTTTTTAATGAGTATCACATTGAAGTAGATTATATAGAATAAAATAAAATAAGAATATAAAGTAAAATGAAAATATTAAATAAAACCATATAGAAGCTCTGAAATGCTCTGATTTTTTTTTTGGACGAAAAGTAGGCAGGTTATGTTGTTTACCACAGAAAACCGTCGTGCCCGGAGCGTTTGAAACACTTCACAATATTTTGGACAAAATATCACCATTTTGGCGTTAGAAAAATTGTTTTGTCGTTAAAGTTCGTTTAAACGAAGATGAAAAAAATGGTCACAGTGAATCTTTGAGTTTTCCCATTGAGGTCCTCCCTTGAGAATTAGGCGGAATTCGGCGATCAAATTCGTTCGAAGAAGATCGATCGTATGGAGAACTCAACGTGGCAAGAATCGAACGTGACCACGAACCACCAACCCCTGTATGATACGAGCAGGGCAGGGGGCTGGTGGGGAGGGGTAGGGGTCGTATAAGCACGTGCATCCTGTGAAGCAGGCCTCGAACCGCACGGGAATTACCTCGGTATGCCGACGAAATTTCGTCGATAGTACGGACAATCGTTCGACGGGTTATAGACGGATGGATGACCGGTTCGCGTGATTGAAGCCTCGTAAACCGAGAATCGCTATTGGATAGAACGTGTAGGTGGTTGGTAGAGGAGCACTGTGTGCAGCCTCCCTTAAGCCCCCTCTCTCTCTCTCTCTCTCTCTCTCTCTCTCTCCTGGGGCGCTAATACGCTCCGTCACCGATTTAATTAGTCTATAATTCCTGATGGCATTCGCTCCGACATTCCCAATATTCCCCTATACTATAGGCGCGATTGTGACCGATGCCAGGACAAAGCACGGGCATAACATAAATTAACATATCACACCATCAACTCAAGCTGCGAGCTTTCTCTTGCGGATCCTGCACACCCGTCCACACCTAAACGTACGTCAGTTCGCATTTCCACTTGATCGGGTCGTGGATTTTTCGCGAATATTTTTCTCCATACCAGCCAAAGTGTCAAAAAAGCCCATGAATTATTTCAGATTTTTGGATCGAACAGTTTAACTACAAAAAAATATCAAATAATTCTATATACAGGGTGTCCTGTTTTAAGTGGAACAATGGAGTGTCTCGAGAATGGTACGTCTGATTGAAAATTGTTTCGAACCAAAGTTGAGGGGTATGTATTTTGGGAGACCCCAGTCATGAGCTTTTCTAGAAACAGGTATTCCGATTGGCGATGAAAAACATTTTCTCTCAGACTACATTCCTATGAAAAAATTGATTGCACACGAATTTCTTAAGAAAAATATTATCTGCCGAATTACTGCGAAAAAACGACCTTTAGGACGATTATTCAGGAAAGAGAACCGTTCCGAAGTTTCCAAGTGTCGCGAAGGAAAGCACTTCGTACAATTGACGTCCGCAAGGCGGCGCCCCGATCGCGCGTACCGGAAAACGTCGCAGCCATCGCGAATCCCGCGGAGGATTCGACGTACGGTATAAAGTGTCGATTATTTTCGTTTCTTTTTTTTTGTTTTGTTTTCTCTCTTTTTAGACATATCCCACGCTCCGGCCTCGTGCCCCGGAGAATTAGATGGTCCTGAGTTCGGTTGGCGAGGCGCCAGGATACTGCGAAACTCCGACCGGTTTCCGATATGCAATTTCGGTTATTTCCGGATCGTTTGGGGCGCCCACGCGTTAATGCGAAGGCTAATGTAATGGAAATGGTGTAAGCCGTACCGAGCCGTATACGTACGATGGAAGCGCTGCGGTACAAGCCCACCAGGAACCACCCACCTATGCATATTATTGTGCCACTTTCAGGCTGCGCGCTATGCTAATAATTGTTATGGCCCCAATAGAGTGCAATTTGATAGCGCCACCAGGAGATCTCGGTACTGCCCTCCCCCCCCCCCCCCCCCCATGGCCCTTCGGTGCTATTCATCCCTCTTCCCCCAATGCTCTCGCTCTCATTGAATAAATTTGGACTTCGTTTTTTTTTTCGTTTCCGGAAAATGGAGACTCATTCGGATTTCCGGAACCTCAAAAAGGGTGGAAAAAATCGTTCGTTCGCTCTAGACTTCCGGAGAGGGTGGAAGGTTTGGGGTGACCGTCATGGCGGCTCACGTTGTGCTTCGCGTCGTCCCCAGGGGGCAGCAGAGTCGTTCACCCAGGCTCACCAAAATGGCGTCCCACCAAAAATGGCGAGGCCCACCTGGACGCGCTTCACGCACTGTAGGATTTCTGTCCTAAATTGGACACGGTCGTTCCTTTCGGTTGAGTGCGAGCAACGCAAGCCACGTGATCGCGACGAAGCCTCACTCGGTCGGTAACACGACCTCTTTTCATTTTTTTTTTGCTTTCTTCTTCTACGTTTTTGTCGTTTGTTCGTTCGACGCCGGTTTATCGGGGGGCATTATAAAAGAGTGGAAAAACGCGATAACGAGGAAAATCGTGGCCGCGGGATAGTTTGCCCGATAAATAACGCTTTTGCAATGAATAATCGTATTATTCGTGCCACGTGGGGACCACCGCGAGTGAGCATGGCGGCGGTTGAGGATCGGGGGGCGGGGGGGGGGGCTATCCCCCGTGTACGAATGGTGAGCTGAGCTGGATCTGCCTCGAATAGGAGAGACAGGAGAGAGAGCGAAGAGAGACAGAGAGACAGAGAGCGAGAGAGAGAGAGAGAGAGAGAGAGAGAGAGAGGTGAATCGTGGATTGCAACCACCGGAGTTCACGGATCGTGTGCGTGTGACCACGATGGTATCGTGATAATCGAGCTTCGATAATATCCTCCAATAAATCCCTCTCTTCTTCCTCCCCTTCCTCTTGGCTCACGAGATAACGAACAGAATTTATATTATAGGAGAGCCCTCCGCGGTGCAAACCAACTATAAACACTCATACGCGTTACCGGACGCACTCCACCGGGCCAATTTGTTTCCAACTGACACATGCCATCCGAGGTGGAGAACAATTGGGCCCGGGAAAAATCTGGCGAGGTCAATGGTGCTCTCGACTTTTTCGACCACGAGGGTGCGGAGGAGGGCCGACAAGGAGGCAAAAATAGAGCTCAAAGGTGACCCTGGATTCTTTCACTTTTTAATTATTATCTCCAATGTCTCAATATTGTCGGCGGAGCGATTCTTTCGCTTGTCGGATAATTGGAACGCGGCCTCGGGGGTGAGGTGGACGCTTTTCCAGGCCAGAGGGCAAAGGCTAGGAAAACTGACTCCTCGAATACCTTCTCATAGGGTGAGAGGTGTACGAAAAGAAAAAGATCGTTACAAAAATTCAACTCGAGGCTGGAGAGTGCGATCTTGCCTCGGGGGCGAGGGGGGGGGGGGGGGGGATTAGCGTGATCCCGAGTGATAACGTTTCTTTTCTCTCTCTTTCTCTCTCTCTCTCTCCCTCTCTCTCCCTACGCTACGTCTTCTATCCTCGTTTTTCCACACTTTTCTAGGACCCCCCCTCCACTCCCACCCAGGCCCAAAGGGTGACTGTCGTGCATTCGTTCTGTCCTTATCGCGTCCGAACTTTTCTTCTCCCCGTGGCTATACGTGGCATCGTTTCGAGCTCTTTTGCGGCTTGTTCCTCGCGGCTCTCCTTCTCCGCCATCTTTTGTCCTCCCTTTGCACCGCGTACATTCGCTCCCCTTTTTCTTCCGCTCTTGTTCGTCGCACGGTGAAGCGGAAGCAAAAAAGAACTTGAAATAAAAGGGAAAAATAAAAGTGCGAAAGAGTCTGAGGAAACGGGGCGAGTCTATTCGAGAAGATCCCGGAAACGGTACGGGAAATCTTAGCACGTTACCGGGCTCTCGCAATTACCGGTTCCGTAACGAGAACTACGTGTGCCTTTCGCTCCTGCTCTCTTTCGCTCTCTCTCTCTTTCGGTCTCATTTTTCTCATTCTTGTCGCAGGATCGCACGCGAGAATGTGCGACTTTCGAAAATATCCTATTTGAAATAACGAGCGTGACTCGAGCGAAACGACGATCTGTAGCTTTTTCACGTGGCCGGAGACTAGATCTCCTATACCGATTTTCTCGCCTCCCGGCACCTGTTGTAATGAAGATTTTATTCTTCATCGTAATATTTGTATACATACGTGCTATACGGAAAGAGACCACTTTTGAGCATGATGAAGTTCGCTAAACTCGTTCCGGACCCGACTACGATCGATAGGCCTCAATAATACGTCTGAAAGACTAGAGATGGCGTTTTTGGCATGACCATCGTATAGTTCTTTCGAAGCCGTACGACTTTTGTTTAAACTTTTTTTCCGTCGAGCCTACCATTCTCGAGATACTCCGTAGTTCCACTTATAAAGGGACACCCTGTATATAGCCCGGATTGCATAAAGTGTCATAACTCCGGCAATTTTCAAGTTAGCGACAATTTTTTTTTTTAGTTCTACTCGTCTTTGACCCGACCACAATATTCCGCCGTAAAAAACGGAAAGTTAGTAGCGGAAACTGGAAGGGGGCGCTCCGAGTATCATTGACGCCCGAATAGCTGAAATCCATGCGATAAACGTGAACAAAAATGAATAAAAATAAATTTGTCCTTCTAATTCGTGCAACTTTTGATCGTGACTCATAATGATCGGAGCTACGGTTCTCGAGATATTTCGGGATTCCACTAGAAACTGGACACCCTGTATACGAGTTGGAAAGCAGAATAGACGGGCTCGACTCAGCGTCAAAGCGGTCCCGGGCGTTTCTCGCTTTCGCGGATGACGAACCTGTAAAATCTCAGCGGTTGAGGGGGTTGGAAGTCGAGGGTGAATTCAAACCCCACCCCCCATTTTCCACCCCCATGGGCCATCAGTTCTTTAGCCCGGTTTATGAGAGACCATTACGTTTCGAAGAATGGAGAGGAGTAACATCGTTAAATAAATGCCGGATAGAAACAAACAAAGTCACGAGACTCGCCTCACACCCCGGAAGCGAGGGGCTCGAGTTAAGGGATGATGGACGGGCTCACCCAATCAGTGAACTGCCCCGTCGCGGCTGTGTCATCTTCGCGTGGCACCCTCTCGCCCTCGCCTCCCGACCCCTTTTGTTCTTAGATTCTCCTCGCTTCAACCCCTTTGCTTCAACCCCCTTCCTCACTACCCGCCCTTTAAACTTTACCACCCTTGGACCCAGTTATTAATTACGACTTCTTTGCCACCCAAATCTCAGGAAAACGAAGTGCATAACGACCCCTTCGCTTCCCCATCCATACCCTCCGGCCTCGTCCTCATTTCTTTTCCCCTCTACTTTCTCTGCACTCGCGTGCGATCTCAGCGTATCAAGCCAATATCCGGGACTACTTTTCAAGCCTTTTTGCCACTCAGGCCCCGTAAGACCTTGGTCGCTTTTCAGCCGAACAAACCCAAACAAACCTACAGCGAACATTACTTGGGTGTCCGCCTTTGATTTTGGTGCAACTTTTTCGGCTTTCCCCACTTTTCAAAAGTATGTCCGATGAGAAATTTACCGACGGCTCTGAACGTCACGAAGTTTTTTCGTAGAATGTCCAATTGCGCACCGGCTCAAAGCGAAAAATGCGTTTCCAAACACATTCAACTATCTTAATAGAAAATTCAGGTTTTTGAGGGAATTAACGGTGAATTCGTATTCAGGGGGGTGAAAATTCATCGGTAGGGGATGATAAAAAATATGAAAAATCCATTTTATTCACGAAATTTAGAAAAAAAAGTACTCATTCTCTTCTCTATCGTTTTCTCTATAAAATGCCGTTCGGTTCATTAAGGTCTGTGCACTTTTCGATTTTTAGCAGAATTTCAAAGTCAGTCCTTCGGTTTTTGCCACTTTTTCCATACAATTTCGTGTTCAGGGGGAAAAAATACATCGATATAAACTGAAAAAATAATTTTTTAAGCAGATTTTGTGCGCTCTTTGGGCGAAAAAAAATTCCTCACTCAATCGCCGCTTCTTTATTTTTTATTTTAATTTGGAACTTCGCTATGCGCGTATTCTCTTTGCAATCGTTTGTTTTAAACATTGCCACTTGATTCATCCAGCTACATTTTTTTTTCGATTTTTGGCACAATTTCAAAGACGGAAAATCGATTGTTATTAATTCATACTCCTTTGCCTCTTTATCGGCCATGTTGTAAATGCACTTTCCGAAAAACAAACTAATCGAGATATCGGGATGAATCAAGCGGCGTTCTCAGAGTCCGAAAAAATCCGTTGCGGAAGCCCCCACTGAGTAACTCAGACTCAATATTTCGTCAGTTCTGAAAAAAATTGCTACAAGGGTCGATATTTTTTCTTTTTCCCGTTATCCACCATTCCAAGGGCTGATATTTTTTAGAAGTTGCGATAATCCCAAACGAACTGAAACAAATAATCGCAATGGCAAACAAAACAAAAGCTGTATGATGAATAATTTTATCCGGCTAAGACGATGTTGTTGAGAGTAATAGCGATCACCATAATATCAATAATTATATCCCATAAAAATGCGCAATAATAATAATCCCCAAGAATCGAGACCAAGTGAAAAGCTCATTCGCGGCGAGTCGACAGCATTGCTCTTTCACCCAAGAAGGGTTCGTCCTTCGACTGAGAACCCTTAGGGCCTTAGGTCACACGGGTAACGGGTATAAAATCATGTGCGAATGTAACAATTTTTTTTCGTCTGAAAAGCAATTCGCTCAAAAAATTAATTAAATATCTGTTTAGTATGAACATCAAGCTGGTAGAATTTTTTTTTTCGATGTACAAAATGGCCAAGAACTCGAAACTTTTCGAAACAGCTTTTTTCCAATTGGCGTGACAAATAACTTCAACAATTTTCACTCGGTTTACTTCAAGTTTAAAAGTTATATTCCTAGTTGCATTTCGCAGAGAAGTACGTGCGGAATTTCTGATTAATCGAAAACTTTTCATTTTATGAGCAGTTTATGAGCAGTTATAACGAAATTTTTCACTGAAAATTGATTTCTTAAGTTCAGATACCTACTACTTTTGAATAAAACAATATTTTTTAAATTCCTTACGTACTTCTCTAGGTATTCTAATGGAGATGTCACGCCGCGGAGCGCCTAAAAAGAAAACATAACAAAAGAAAATATTAGTGGTTGGCCATTTTGTACATCGAAAAAAAATATATATTTTTTCTAACAGCTTGATATTCATACTAAATAGATCTGTAATTAATTTTATGAGTAAATCACTTTTTCATACGAAAAAAAAAATGTTAAATTCACACATGATTTTATACCCGGTACTGTGGCCTAAGGAATTAAAAACAACTTTCCGCTTAGTCAAACGGACCCGATCACAATTTGCAGCTTCCATGAAAACATCCATAGTCAGCGCTCTAAAAACTTATCCATTATTTAGTCAAAATAATACGATCGATTTATCGATACGATTAATTAGTCAAAATAATACGATCGATTTCAACTCAGTCTTCAAAATTGCTTTCGCGTCGATCGCTTTATAAGCTCAACTGCTCCATTTCGCGCGAGGCTCCCTGGCCCGACGCGCGTTTATTCATTCGCATTGGCGATGCAGCGGAAAAGAAATAAACGGGTTGAAGGGGCGAAGAAAAAAAACTGAGCGAACAAAGCTTTTGGACGATGCTGTAAATTTGCTCGTCTGCTGTATCGCGTGTAGTTGAACTCGTCGCAAAACTCTCGATACGATCGCGCGACAAGTATTTCGAATATCCTGGAACTATCGAGAGGGTGTTTCACCCCTTTGACGATTGTTATATACACGCTGCACGTGTATGGAGCAGGGAGAGGAAGCTCGAACGAAAGCAGGCTGGAGAGAGGAGAGAAATATTTCTCCCGTTTGGTAATGGCCCCCATCCATCCCTCAGCCGATCGAGGGTCAATTTGTACTTCAAAGACTTTTCTTCACATGGATATCTATAAGAATAAAAGGGAAAAGAGAGCGCGTGCCCAATTTCTTTCCTTTTCTCCCTGAAACCTCTTCCGCTCCCTCAGTTTCTCTTCCACCACCCCCCGCCCCCTCTCACTCTCTCTCTCTCTCTGCGTTCACTTCCATTGCCTTCTTCAACCCTCTCATCCTATTCCCTTTCTTCTTCCCGGGCCCGATAAATTTGCCACATCCCCGAGCCAGGAAAATCGTCTCTGAAGTATCTCGATAAAAATCCAATCGTTTTTCCCTCCCACTGTCATTCTCCCGAGCCTTCTGCCGAGCTAGTTAACAGGGCAAAAATGAATATATGGTATTTTATTGCAATCGATGCAGTCCGATGCAATTCACCCGTCGACTGCACAAGCTTGGGGCCCAAAACAGGTCGATTCACCATCTTCTTTCTATGGGAGTAGATGACAGTTTTTTTTCTATCGAGAAATATCAATAAACAAGGACGTTGTTATCAGGGTGACAAGAAAGTGCATCTTATCACCAAAAATAAAATAAAAAAGCACCCTTGAAACAAACGATTCATTTTATTCCATGTATCCACCAGCGGATTGTAAGTAGAATATTAAAATAAGGGTGTAGTTCCGAAAAGCCCATACCTCTGATCAATTTGGAATTTCGTGTATCCATGTATTTTGACTCGCTGATTACGAATATCATAGTGAAAATACCCGCAAATTTGATTTTCAAGGTCAACACTCATGAAAACTGATTTTTAAAGAGTTTTTCTATTTTATTTTAGTAAATATTCATTTTAGAGAAAAATATTTCTTATAAAAGTTATAGCCTATAAAAATATTGGTCTTTTATTTTTTATACAGTTTTTATCTAAAACCATTCCGTTTCGAGAAAAATGGGATAATGGTCCAAAACGTGAAAATTGCTTAGCTCCATTAGTTTCGACATTATCTACTTACGCAATTTACCGCAGGAAGGTTGGCGTTTAGTCTTTAAAGTGTATGTTTTTTTTGCTTTCTGGTTTTTATATTTTATTTTATTTTAGTTTCTTTTTGTATTGTATACTATTTTTGCATTTTTTGTGATTCAGTCAATTTTAAAGTGCATGTTTTTTTTTTTTGCTTTTTTGTTTATTATTTATTCTTTTATTTTCTTTTTCTATTAGTATATACTATCTTTGCATTTTTTGTGATTCAGTCAATTGCATGTTTTTTTTTGCTTTTTTCTTTTTATTTGAAAAAAGTGCCGCCGTCGATCGATCGGTGTGGGTATCCCCGATATTGAAGGATCGGACCTGAAATGACACTCGGAGCCGAGACGAAGTTGGCTCCTGCAAGGGAGGCACGAGCCACGTCCCTTCGAGTCTACGCAATCCGATGGAGCGCGGGAGAAGGACAAAAGTGGAAGAGGCACTTGGACATGCAGTTACAACTGGGACGGGAGACACGAGGACTCTCGTACGAAAGGACGAAAGATTACCCGCACATATTCACACATCGATCAGGATAATGGGTATGAGGGCAGCCCAATGGTCCTTTCCACTCTGAGAGCAAATCCATTTGTCTCGTTACAATTTTATCGACACGATAGAGTGAGAGAGAGAGGGGGGAAAAAAGCTTCGTCCTAGTAAACGAGCCGCTATATCCTTGTGCCACGCCACATCGTCCTTTTCCACTTGAGCGTGGATGGACGACACTTAAAAACCACTTTAAAACTTTGCTGGATAAAGCACGATTTCGCGCAAGGAACCAGACGACTAAGTTCAAAGTATGTAATATATATGGTATTATATATATAAATATATATATATATATATATATATATATATATATATATATATATATAAAATCGGTGCACCGATTGATTTGACCGATCGAGTCCCATTCACCCATTGGCATGCCTCCATCTCTTTCCATTCTACACGTGACGCGGATGCGTTTCACAACGTGTGGAGAGCACCACGTAGAGTCTTCGTCACTTTCGAGGATACGTGCCTTTCGAGAACTAGTTTTCCAGTTTCACTTTGATGAGGGCCTAAGTAAGGGCCCGAATGGCAAACTAGTCCCTTAAAACTCTCGAACATTGAGAGATTCTTTTTTTTACGGAAGTTATTGCACTCGGTTCTTCACGTGAAAGTGCGAAAGAAAATATAGTGAAAATAAGAAAGGGGGAAGGGGATAAAAAGACTTTTGGAGATGTTTATTTGAATGGAATTGAAGGAATAAAAAAAGTATTTGAAAAATCTTGGTTGATGGTACATAGGAGTGTTGAATGATGAATATTTATGAAAAATTTATCGAGTAATCGAAATACTTAATATTTTATGGATATTGATTGTTAAATGATTTTTTATTAATTATTATTCAACAACCAACTGTTATAAATTATTTTTGATATTTATAAAATGTGTAACGTATGTTGAATAAATATGAATTGTTAAAGAACTAATTATCTAAGGGTCGGTTAATATTGTGGATATCGATGTAATGCATTGATCGAATGATTAAGATTTGTTAATTAGTTCATATTTTCAAGTAATTAATCAACTATAATCGACAAATATTAATCTTATAAATTGTATCTTCCATATGTGTAATATTTGTTGAATAAACAATATTGATATAATAACTAATGCATATTTATGAATTAATGAGTGAAACTTTAAGGGGTTAAGTGCGTTTTGAAGCCAAAAAAGCATACTTTTTCTTTTTTTTTTTAATATAATGTATAAATTATTTTATTAAAAAAGTGAAGCACATAAAAGAGAAACATTTCAATAACATTTAAACAAAATTTTATCTAAAAATTTAGGATATTCAGCTGGTGGGATCTGGTTTCCGGAGACCCCGAAAAAAACGGTGGTCACGATTTCTCAAAATCTAATGCACCGATCTTATTCAAATTTTGCATACTTCTTTAAAATTGCATTGATGAGTGATTTAACGAAGGTTTTTTTCGATTGCAACTAATTTTTAAAATCTATACGTAGTGTAAATTGTACCAAACATCGAACCATTTTGCATACGATTATGCCAAAAATTCAAATTTCAATTTTTAAAAAAATTCTTCGTTCAATCACAAGTCAATGCTATCTTGAATAAATGTGCAAAAATTGAGCAAGATCGGTGCATTCGTTTCTGAGAAATTGTGTCCACCGTTTTTTATTTAAATGTCTCCGAAAACAGGTCCCACCAGCTGAATTTCCCAAATTTTTTAATGAAATTTCTTCAAATTTTGTTCGAAGATTGCTCTTTTATGTGCTTAACATTTTGAATAAAATATTGTCCATATCATATTTTTTTTAAATGGAGAAAATATGATTTTTTAGCTTTGAATCCCACGTAACCCCTTAACGATTATAGTATTTCAGTATATCAGATATATATTCTTTTCTTATTTTGCACTCCGCCAGCAGCATTTCCGTTTCCCCATTTTCACACGAAGTTGGAATATTTTTCAAACTTACTTCGAGTGCCCACTTTATGAAAAAAGCCAGTGAAAAAAGTAGTAACAAAAAAAAAGAAAAGCAGTAATGCCAGGAGTTAGCCAATTAAGACTATTTATATGAACAGCATGCGCGCCGGTAAATTTTCCACGTTGCAACGATCACACGAGCCGTGGGTTTGGGTACGGGGAGTTTCCGGTAGATGGCGTTACCGGTACCGGAGCACGAACGATCGCGAGGTTGCTGGCACATTTTTCCAACCAGATTGGATCGATCCACTTTCCACAAATTATAAATTAATGTCACCTAAAAAATGAAAATTTTGATAAAGATATTTTTTAAAAATTGGTCATATTTTTGAGTACTTTTTTCTTTGTAAAACACCAAGCTGGTTGAGAATTTTGAGGCTTATGGGAGTCGATCAATTTTGCAGTTTTTTCCCCACCGAACTTGCCAGACGTGAGGAAAAAAATTGACTTGGGTATAAGGAACTCGCGGCCTCGATTCGGGTTGTAACTTTTTACCTCCCTCACGCTGGTGCATCTCGACTCTCAGCGTAACGGCAACCGATTACAACCCCACAGACCTGGAATGCAAGATTACGTGAATGAGTAAAGCTCCGTGAATTTTACATCTTTGCGTCTATGTGCACTCGTCGCGTACCCAACAACCTTCGGTTTACCTGTATGCAAATTAGATGCATACCCACTGATCTATATACAGTGCTCGGGTAACGATTTTACGAATGTGCAGTATTCAGTGCTTTGCCCTGTAGTGGGAAGTTATTCAGCTTTGTGAAATATGACGAGTGAACAAAATAAAATGTTTATTCATGAAGTATACCGTATATAGTATTTGCATATTACTATTAGTTTATTGCACACCTGATGCCAAATATATTATAATTAGATGTTATCATTGGAATTATTATTATATTTATTATATTCTACTATATTATAATTGTAGATATATGACGTTCGCGGATAATACTATTATTATTGTTGTTGCCATTACAATTAGGCATTCAAATATTTAAAAAGTAATTGTTATTGTGTATCAAGTAAATATAAAGTTTAAAATTAAATTGAAAAGTGGATGCAAGAATAATAATTTAAAAAATTACAAGAAAGCTATAATTATTGTTAATATAATTAAGTAGTAGAATAATGAAAAAGTAAAGGTAATAATATTTCAATAAGATTATTCATATGTTAAGATGCGGTTGAAAAAGTTTATACAAAATACCTACAGTGGCCCGTAAAGTAAAACGAAATATTTGGGAATTAAATGTCAGAAGGGAATTAATTATAATAGCTCTTGAGCATCGTTAAGTTTTTTTTAAAAAAATACAATTTAAAAATAAATATAAAGGCGTGACCATGACAAGTGAAATAAGTTAAAATATTTGCGATTGAAATTTCAGAAGTGACATCACCATAGTGACTCTTGGTTTCCTGCGGGTTCGGTATATTTATATCCGGAAACATAAAACAATTATTCGAAATATAAAATTCTAACATAAATATAGAATTATTATTGTTGCCGCCCCTACAATTAGGCTGTAAGGTATCAATAAAGTAAATACAATAATATATCAATGATGATCTTAACATTAAACAAATAAATGAAAGCAATTAATACGAATAACAGTAGCGAGTGAAATGAAATGAAACACTTGCTAACGAAATTTCAGAAGTGAACGAATTATAATGGCACCTGATGTCGAATTAAAAAAAAAGTCTCGCATATTTTTCGCAGCGGCAATTTTTTATATAATTTTTTGTTCCTCTCCTGATCGAAATAATTTGCAGAGTAGACAAATGTACAGCACTGCCGTTGTTTGACGCGGAATACGTGCACGCGGTCGAGCCGCACTCGCGACTGTGACACAAGGGGTTGGAAAATAGCGCGAGTGTACACACACATACACATATATCCAGCAGTGCGGCACATGCGTGCGAAATCGTGCTAATTTATGAGCGGGCAATTACGAAGAAGCCATATATTAAAGCGAAGAGGGTTAAAGCGCAGGAGTCTGCTGAGGCGCGCAACGAGAATGTGATCAGGGGTTGGCCCAAGGGGTGGCAAAATTTGAGCCATCCCACGCGTTGCAAAAAAAAAAAATTACTCCATAAATAAGATGAAAAAATCGTCGATGAATACCGACCAACAACCATAATTCCACGCTTAATAAAATAAATGAAAAATCGTTGTATAAGGCTCGAGAGTTAATATTAATTCGCGCCTCAATTTGTTATCGGGCCGAAAGACGATTTATTTTTAGTGGAATGAGAGGCGGGGGCTTACGTATAAATATAAATAGTCGAAAAAAAGCCGGGGGTGGGGTATAAATTAGTAAATTATCGTCGGAGCTTGCCAAATGAACGTGAAAAGGGCGCACGTGCGTGAAAGTTGCAAGTGTGCTGTGTTGGGTGTCGGGAGAATGGACGCGTGGTGCACACACACCCACACAAGCACACAGAAGTGTGTTCGTGTGTGTGTGTGTGGGCGTGCGTGCGTGCGTGCGTGCGTGCGTGCGTGTGTGTGTGTGTGTGTGTGTGTGTGTGTGTGTGTGTGTGTGTGTGTGTGTGTGTGTGTGTGTGTGTGTGTGTGTGTGTGTGTGTGTGTGTGTGTGTGCGTGTGTGTGTGTGCGTGCGTGCGTGTGTGTGTGTGTGTGTGTGTGTGTGTGTGTGTGTGTGTGTGTGTGTGTGTGTGTGTGTGTGTGTGTGTGTGTGTGTGTGTGTGTGTGTGTGTGTGTGTGTGTGTGTGGTGTGGGTGTGGGTGGGTGTGTGTACAGATGTAGCCAAAGGTAGTACATTTTAATGGGAGGCTTTTTGAGGGGGTGGAAAGCGGTTGCAACAAAAATTATCGGCCGGATAATTTCACGAGTACTGGCGTCCCGCCTGGCATTAGTTATCGTCCGTATGCGCTATTCGCATTGAGCTCCCCCTCCTCTCACTCTCTCGCCCTTCGTGGCGAAATTGAGAGAATAAATTAAAAATAACAGTTTGGTCATGTGGTATTAACGTGACGTGTTACCATACGAGTTGCGGGGGTGGAAGGTGTAAGTTACAATACGAGCCGCGGTACACGTTCACCCGCAGCTAATATATTAATTATCCCGCAGCCAAACAAGTGCCGCAACTACTCGGGCATGCGCGCCCCGTTTCGAATTATAACATTTACATGGGTCACCGTGAGACGCAAAAGAAAAAAAAAAATGAATTCGCGACTCGCACGTGCGGTGGCACTATACTGTGGACTCGATCCGCGAACGGTGAATCTTCTTTTTTATTTTATTTCGAGTCTCCTTCGAGGACTTCATCGAACGGCGATGTTGAAAAAAAATTGTTTGACAAATCTTAAATAAGTTTGTTGCGATTTTTGAAGGTTGAGGACATTTTTTATGGGTAATATAATTATTGCTTCGTTAATAACTGAGATAGTGACGATGGAAATAAAACTTCCGGCAGTCTTGATACACGCACATATACTAACAAGTGCATATACATTTATCGGTACGCATTTTTTACGTCAACGATTAATGCATTTTCTTCGGTAAAAGAAAATCTGCATAGGAGAAGCTTATATTGATTATATATATTAGGGTGGTACAAAAAAAAATTAATTTTTTTCGCCGTCCTCAACGGAAAATGTCACTACGTTATGAAAAAGTAATTCATACAACATTTAAGAGATCCAACCGTTTTTTTAGGTAGTGCTCAAACGACTTTTCATTTTTTTTTCGATGTTGCGTTAATTTTTTTTGTTACTTCAAAACAACATAATACTCCAAGAAAACACGCATACTTGTTAGACGTTCAGTGATGTACACACCGTGTTCTTGTTCATCAAGTGATTGATATAATTTTCACAACCGAATTACAGATATTGAGTCTTAATCTGCAAATTGCGTATGGTAAAAAAAATATTTAAATATAAATTGTGTATTGTTACAGAAAAAATTAAATCAAGACTTACATTGCATCACGGACTAATATTTTATACATCGAGAAAAAAAACATATTGCTTCAATAATTATGAAAAAAACACGAAAGAGGCGTTTGAGCACTAACTAAAAAATTGTGTAGAACCCTCTAATTTTGCAAAATTTTCTTTTCTTTAATTTTTTTCGATTTTCCGTTGAGGGAAAAATCCATTTATATATATATATATATATTTATATATATTTTTTTATATATTTTTATATATTTTTAAATATATTTTCATATTTATATATATATATATATATATATATATATATATATTAGATGTAGTAAAAAGAAATCCATTATTTTTTCTTTCCGTTTCATGCAAAAATAATGGACGTCTTTTTACTACACCTAATATACCATACAAGGTATCCTGTAATGAATGGATAAACCTGTAACTGTTGATAGGTCATATCACGTCCTGCTATATGCTGAAATTTCAGTTTAGTCAAAGTGCCACGTTTTTAGATATTTTTGGCTTTATGTTATCTTGTGAAAAAAATAATCTGCTTTTTGTTTTTCGTTCTTGGTGCTGCTGTTGGTTATTTGTTTTATCTAGAAAAGCCTTCTTGTTAACCTTAAAGGTTAAGAAAACTTTGTGAAGGAAGATCTTATGCAGAATTTTCATACGAACCAATTCGAAAACCTGAGTTAGCTAGCCGGCGTTGTGAAAAAATGGAATGGGGATTTTTAATTCGAATAATCAATATTCAGAAGGACCGAAATTTCGAATTCCGTAATGCCGAACGTTCCAATATAGATATAACAATTTTATGACCGTCTGTAAAATCGTTAATCGGAATTGTGAAAACAAAAATCTCGATGGTGATTTACAGCGAAAACAAATATCATATTTAACATAATTATGAAAGATATAATATCGATGCCTGTACATATACACCAAACAACTCGAGACGTCGAATCGTCGAATTGTAAATATTACGACAGTTTAAAAGTTCGAATTCATTAAACCGAAGGACCAAAAAGTCGATCAGTTAAAATAGCGATGGGATAAAATGGTGAACGTCCGGACAGCGAAAAATTGGGATCGAGCCAATTTACTTGCGCTTCAGAATGAAGCGCTTCAGAATGAAGATGGCAGATGGCGCTAGTAGTCCGGCGGGTCAGGCAGCCATGTCATGTTCGCCATTTAGGTATTCGCCATTTCGGATCATTAATCATTTGCGTTTCTAAGATCTACACATTCGAAGTTTGTCGTCTCGTTATATAGCTTTTTGCTATAAACGGCATTACGAATAATAGCTACTCACTTTTTTCGATTTTGGAGATATGAATGTTGTAGATTGCTCGAATCTGGAGTTGTATGTCTCAAACTGCAGACTATCTGAACATATGTTCTCGAATAAGTGACCTCTCGAATAAATAATCCTTCGGTGTAATAGTTATTCGATTTCGTCATCTATCAGAGGATAAAATTTCGTATAATTTAAACTTCGTTATTTTGAGAGTTCATAATTCTGTCATTTCAAAATCTTCGTCGTTCTATATTTGGTCATTCGACATTTTGGCCCCCACCCAAATGGCATGCGAACAAAATTTTTTTTTTTTTAATTCAAAATTAAAATGACTTTTTTTCCAAAATAGTATAAAGCCCAAAGACTCGAAAACCGTGGAACTTTTACTAAACTGAAATTCTAGCGTATAGTAGGACATGATGTGCGTGCGTGCGTGTGTGTGTGCGTGTGTGCGTGCGTGTGTTCACGTATATATATATATATATATATATATATATACGGCATCCAAGCGAGCGCGAGCGCGGGTTCGAATCCAGATTCGGGCGAGTGGATTTGATTTTACAAATGTGAATTTTGAGATTTGAATTTTGAACGTTATCCGTCTGTCCAAATAAGGTATTAAATAATGAATAAAAATGGTAAACAATATGATCCAATGTTTACTCGAAAGACCTTTAGAGCTTTACATCTTTCGAGTAAACAATTGACAATATTGTCTAACACTCTTTGTTTATTATTTAATACATTATTTGGGCAACCGGATAAGCTTCAAAGTTGAAATTTCAACATTCGAAATTGAAACGTTAACCTTTCAATTCATATTTCAATTTAACAAAAATCAATGGATTTGAATCCATTTGCGCGAACGTGGATTCGAATCCGCGCCCACTCTCGCTTGGACGCCGAAATTACTGTGTCATTGTTTTCTCACCGGTGGACATTACTCGTGAATATCTCGGCCAATTTTTGTCGCAGGGCATTTTAAAACAAGCGTTTTGCTTGGAAGGAGACACCCTATATGCTCGAAAAACTATATAGTAGTTACGATACACCCTGTATATATATATATATATATGCATGTTTGTCCACGTTTGTGCATATAAGATTCAATAGGTCTCGAATAGAGAATAAGGGAGAATAGGAAAGGGCCATTACATCGTTTCGTTCCTCCTGAACACGATAAAAGTAACGGATACGGTAATTTACTTTGTTAATGAAGTTCGAGTTGGCAAGGATCTCACACCGCTCATGCTACTCTTATTCTCTCCCTCTATCGTTCTCTCGTATGTGGATAACTAAAATACTTATATATATAGTATTAAAACGAGTCTCGGTTGGCGGCGCCCGCCTATATACGCGCGCGAAACCTATGCCGAGCCAACTGGGAGATATATCGTCCTTGGAAATTGGAATACCACCGTGGTGGGTGGATGGCTTCGTGAGAGAGAGGAAAGGATCGTCGGCATTGAGAATCCTGCGATACACCCACGTGTATAACATAATGCACACACACATATATATAAACATAATTATATATGTATGTATGTATAAATGTGCTCCCGTATGTTAGCTGCTCGGGAATCACGTGAAATTCGGGGTGGAAAAAGTTGCTAAATAATATGCGCTCGAGTATAACGAAAGGGAAATTCGCGTGCGCAGCCAAGACGATTTCGTCGTGCTCTTCGGTGATGGTATTTATTTATTTTTTCCCTCGTTCCATCAGCCAAACGAAGCTACGTGTCGAGTGAGGGTAAAAATGAACTCTCTCAGGGAAACTTATTATTATCATGTTTTGTTCTCCCTTACGCTGGGAGTCCACGTGTTAATGGGGTTGACGAGAGAGGGTGCTCGCTGGAGGGGGCAAAACGTCGCAAAGCTCAGCGTGAAAAAAAAATCAGTGCCGAAATATTTTGTTTTAATTTGAAAACGTTTAACTCGGAACAAAATTGAAAAATGTCAGAGTGAGAAATAAAATATTTTTAATTAAACGTTGTTAAATAAAATATTGAAATTATGTTTAAGAAACGGTAAAATTAAATAATTTTGGGAAAAAACGTTTTTCCATTATTCGAGCGCTGTGCCATCACGAGTCCTAAGGGTCGAATTAAGGGAAGTGGCTGCTTGCGCGTGAATTTGGCCAGGAGGGGGTGCGAGCGAGGCGACCCGATGGCGCGATAAGCGGATTCCTCGGATTAAAGGGATCGAGGAAGAAAAAAACAAATTCGAATGTCCACGTGAAATTCGATACGACGAGAATGATTCTTTCGGCAGAGAGGAGTAGAGGGATGGGACGCGCGATCAAATGCGTGTCAGGTATAGCGGTATTGAGCGAACGAAGACAGGAGGAGGACCGTAATAAATCTGGACAAAACAAGACTCATTTGCATATCCACGCGGGGCGGGAGGGTGGCGGGATATACATAGGACACACCGAGTGGATGTGAGGGCTCGAAAGGGCATTATCAAAATGCGATATCGGCGGTCGTCCACGTGGCGCGCTCGTGGAACCGCGTCGACAACATGCCTTTAATGCATATAGATTAGATCAATTTATAATAAGCCGGTTTAGCCGTTTCACGGTACACCAACCACTCTCTCTCGCTCTCTCTCTCTCTCTCTCTCTCTCTCTCTCTCTCTCTCTCTCTCTCTCTCTCTCTCTCTCTCCCCTCTCTCTCTCTCTCTCCCTCTCTCTCTCATTCTCCCACGACTCGGCATTGACTTCGTCCCTAAGCTTTCGAACCCCCCTAAATATGTATTTATATTTCGCGTTCATTGCTTTAATGCGAGGGTATTAGCGCCACTGTTTATTGGATAACCAGCCGCTGCTCTCGAAACAACCGCACCGAATCGTGTGCCCGTGCCTCCGCAGCCCCGCGCCCCTCTCATAACCTCGCCTGCGCCGCGCACCAAACCTACCCCTATACCCGTGTACCATAGATGCAGTCCATGGGCTCGCGTATCAGCCCGAACGTTTATCGGAAATACGGATTATTCGGAGGTGATAGGTCGGAGGTTAGTTGACGCTTGGAAGCACGTGGCGCGCCGACTTGTCGACAAATCGACTATATTTTAGAGGCTGGCGAATTAGGCTCACAAGGGTAACACGTACGGGGCCGACTTTTGGCGATCTTGCGCTATTATTTTGCAGATGGATTTCATATGCATTCGAAGTGTGAAGTAAAAGTAATGGAGACAGGAAAGTGTTAATGTGAAAGGAATAAGTGAGAGAGAGAGAGAGAGAGAGAGAGAGAGAGAGAGAGATTGATTGATTGATTGATTGATATATTTTTATGCCTTGGTCGAAACCCTGAGGCAATATGGTACATAGTGTGTACAGTTTATAAAAGATTTCAGTTTAAATAAGATACAATAATAATTGTGCTTAGAAGTAAATAACGTGATTATAAATTTCGTGTGATCGAGGTAATAGTAATGTAAAAAGAGAGAGAGAAATAGTAATATAATAGAGAGAGAGAGAGAGAGAGAGAGAGAGAGAGAGAGAGAGAGGGAGAGAGAAGTTAAATCTAATTAACGTTTGTGCCCGAGCACGCAATGGGATCTATTTTTATAAATGGTGGTGATGAGACGACTTACACCAACTACATAATCGAGATAAGATTAAAATGTATATGAAAATTGAAATAAAAATTAACATTTAAAACAATATTAAAATGAAAACTAGAATTAACGAGAAAGAAAATAATGCCCCTACTATGAAATAATAAGCGTTAGTAATATTAAAAGGAATTTTTATAAAGTACGGTTATGGTAAACGCGGTAGTGTCAACCATACTGGAGAGAGCGGAGAAAGAGAGGGAGGGAGAGAGAGAGAGAGAGAGAGAGAGAGAGAGAGGGAAAAGAAATAAAATATATAAATATATATAAATGCCGTCGCTGGTTACACGTATGCAGCACCGGCAGTGCGAATCGAAAATTTCGCGGCGATGCAGGGCATGAATCGTTTTACAACCGATGCACGCTTTTCGCCGCCTCGTAACTTGTATTAGCTTTCCGCTCTCTATGGCTCTGGACTTCCCTCCCTCTCTCTCTCTCTCTCCCTCTCTCTCTCTCTCTCTCTCTCTCTCTCTCTCTCTCTCTCTCTCTCTCTCTCTCTCTCTCTCTCTCTCTCTCTCTCTCTCTCTCTCTCTGTCCTCTACTGCTGCAAACCACGCACGGGAAAAGTACTAGTCCATGTTTGTGCAACTCGCTTTCTCGATCTATCTTTTGTTTCTATCTTGATTTCGTCTCTACGGCTCCTGTTACCCCTTTCTCTTATTCTCTTTCCGTCTCTGTCCATTTCTCTCGAACTCCTGCACGATGTTCATTTTTAAATTTACCTATTTTATGTATCTCAATGCATCCATCGACTCTTTTATTCACATTTTTATCTAGATTTCTATCTATATTTAGCATCAAAGATTTCGTGCTTTCAAGAATGAAAAAAAAACGAAACAAAAATTGAGTCCTCCGTGAATAAACGACTAAATAAGTTAGAGGAGTTAAAAAAATTCCGTTCTATGAATACATTCAGACAGACCTATTGTAATTGCACGGTCCAAATTAATCGTAAAAAGGCGTAGGGATCAGAAAACGATACAAAAGATTTACGGTCTCGACGATCGCAACTGGTGATTTCAACATTTTTTTCCGCGGCACGACACTTCACGGTAACCTTCATTGTTTCAAATGAAACCAAAATTCGAAAAAGGTGGTTTTTAAGCGATCCCAAAAAGGTGATTTTTAAGGTAACGTAACGGAAAAAAATCACCTCTCTAGGATGAAAGCAGCGACGGCGGGCGTTGGCAGGGCGAAGGGGAAGGGTAGGCGAATGCACATGTCGGTGGGTGGGCGGGAATAGTAGAGGGTTGGAAACGCGTCGCATAGCGCCTAGCTCGCGCGAGAAAAGGTAATTTTATAAAGAGATTCAATTGCCCTTACATCCGGGAGTGAAATATGAGTCTGGGACCTGTGAAATAAGAGCCGATTGGATTGAAAGAGTATCTTACTAGACTGCCACTCGATATCTACTTATACACTCGCGTTGCTGAGCTCCGCCGATTTTTTCTTTTTTTTTCGTCTACCTACATCGTTTCTGGCTCCGCTACGAATTTTTTTGCGTCTCTCTCCCTCGTTTTCTTCCATTCGCGAGTTTGGCCCTTTTATACACATACATACCACGAGGGGTCGCATGGCGGGGGTGTGTGCTACGAGCAAGTTCTTACGATAAGAATATAGGAAATAACGGCTTGAAAAGGAATTGTTACTGAGCTTCCGGGCAAGAGAGAGAGAGCGGGAAAGAGAGAGAGAGAGAGAGAGAGAGAGAGAGAGAGAGAGAGAGAGAGAGAGAGAGAGAGCTGAAACTATAGGAAGAAAGCGTATAGAACTGCACTAGGAGAGACGCTAACCGCTTACCGCTGCTTCCGAACTTCATCTCAATAACTTCCACTCCCGACAACTTCTCTCGCCTCGCAAGACGAAGAGAAGAGATGGACCGGAAGCGGCGTAAAATAGGATGGAATCCTGTAAATAGTTTTTTTTAGGATAGATAAAGACACGGGGAGGCGAGGGAGCAAGAGAGAGAGAGAGAGAGAGCTGACAACGCATATCGCAAAATAAATCATCACGATTTCGAGCCTAGCACTGAATATCCGGAATATGGTAAGATCGGCAATTTCAGCGTTGCCTGTTCCGTTAACGTCCATCATCAAGTGGCAAAAGCCGACAGCGTGACACTAAATACCGATTTTTTTCCTCTCTGAGCGCAAAAAGACCGAATTTTCGGTACATGACCGGACAAGCCTTATATAGGCGTGGGTGCGTGGCCGTTCTGGCGAGAGAGCGCTGCGCGCGTAGCCACCTGGCGGACTTTTCGCGAACTACAAGCTTTTTCGCTCCTCGGCTAGACGCGCGACGTTTCTCCCTCGCTTTCTTTATTCTTTTTTTCACCTCGTGCACTTTTAAGCTCGGCGACGAGACCGGTAATTAATACGAGTTCAATTGCAAAGAAGGTGAAAAAAATAAGCGTTAAATTGAGAAAGGATTCCACTAAAAGGTGGCGTATGACACTCATTACGCTCCTCTTGTCGTCTCGTCGATGCAAGGGCGGGTGCCCGTCATTTACCGAATTTTCTAATGCATTGTAATTCCGAGCCTCCGCCTTCCTCCCTGATCCACCTCGTCTCTCCCGCCTTCGATACGTGCGTACCAATTATGCGTTAACGCATACGTGAATGTCAGTTGGAAGACGCCACGTGGGAGGGAGTGCTTCTTTTCGCTAGGTAGAAAACGGGGCGATAATTAACAAAATAATAACAATAACGCGGGTTTGGCAGTGAGCGAGGAAAAAGTCCGTTAAAGCGATGGGAGGAACGGATGAGGTAGGATGGGGGGGGGCAAGTTTCTCTCCCTTTCTCTCTCCCCCTCTCTTTCTCTTTCTCATTGCACAGATACGATCGGAACAATGGATCGGCAGCTCCCGATGCGAGAGTGATGTTTCAGTATCCACCCTGCGCGATTATTAAATATTGATGCGCGCGAGATGCATTGAAGAAAAAAGAAGGGAATTTGCTATATGACGTGAATACGAACGAGAGACGAGTTGCCGAAGGCTATGAGATTTTAAAAAGATTATAAAAAAATTGAAAAAACCGACAGGCAATGAAAAAACATATACGGTTTTTTCCAATGGGATTCTCGCATGACTCAGGGGTTCTTTTTACACCGATAGAACTAACGATGCATTCATACAGCTGTCTGGCTCATTCGACGGCCAGTTCCAACGAGAAATTCGTTGCTTTCAGAGATAACCGTTGGATCCACGATGATATCGCACGCACCCGTGTGATCGTGAGTTTCTTTTCGCCTGGGTGAATCAATAGGGATTAACGGTTCAATATTTATTTCCGTTGCTAATGTTACTGACAAATGAAAAACGCGGAGTGGGAATATTGCGAATTGATAAGCTTGAATTGATAGACAAGTGAAGCTGATAGAAATAATAATGATTTACCATAGTGTTGTATCTTACACGATTATTTAATATAATATAATAGTCATGCAATTATATTCTAGATTATGTAATATCATCTTATATAATAAGTATCATTATATGATGATATATAATGATAAAATAATCAGATACTGGAGCGTTATGCCTTGCACAATGATATGATATAACGTAATGAAAATTATATCATTGTTACATTATATAGTAATATATTATTATTGTAGTTGTATTCATATATATGTGGGGGGGAGGGGGGTAATATGTAGTATTATATTTCACTCGATAATACCATATAGTATAATAATATATCATGTATATTTTATTCTTATATTATAACGTATAATATCATATTATATAATAAATATTATTGTTTGATGATATATAATGATAAAATAGTGATATACCGGAACATTATACCTTACAAAATAATAATATATAATAGATGTTATATTACTATTATACTATTATATTACATAATTATATATTGTATATGCTATAATTCGAAGTACTCTGTGCGTGCGTGTGTGCGCATATATATTATTATGTTATGTAATAAATATAATATTACATTAATACCATTACGCAACGCAATGTGATATCAAATACTGTAATATGATATTATAAAATAGAATGTCCTGCTGAAATGAAAATAATAGTAATAACACACAGATAAGAGAACTGTTGCCTGCTTGGGTTTGTTTAGCTGTCATTTATTGGCATTTCTCCAATCCTTATATGAAAATTTGAAAAAAATTTGCTACGGGAGCTCGCTCCCTTCAAACTGATGTCGAGGTACATCGTCGATCGTTGAACTTATTCGAATAATTATTCGGTTAACGCGTGCACGAATCGCTAATCAGGTCTACCCGGGAAGTTCGAGGCTGATCCCTGAATTCAATTAGGACCGAAGGTCGTATGTAACAGAAGCGTCGGAAGAAAGGAAAAGAAAATTATTTCGAGTGACCGTATGGTTGAAAGCTCATTTGCGCGACTAATGCGTTGCTGGGACTCGTGGGAAATGCTACGAGCGGCGTGAGTTCAGGGAAGAAAAAAAAAGGAAACGGAGGAACGGTGCGAAAATACGTACGTAGGAAACGGCAGTGACGGAGCGTGCGGGCTTTGAAAGGAGTAACGACGGTAACGAATAATCTCGGCGTATGGATGGGACCAAAGGGAATGAAGAATGAGAAGGAGCGGACCGTGAGGACAACGGAGGAAAAATGGTTCATACATATTTATTCGCGAGGCGTGTATCGCAGTGAATTCGTCGCGACAACGAGATCGCCGATCCATATATGCATGGGCTAACCAACTGATGCCCGCACCCTTGCTTCGCATGCTCGACGGGCTACACGTCCTGTTGGTTGAGCCACAATGCCCACTCGCGCTCATCTGGCTGTACCCGCGAAAGGGCCATGGTCGACGACAAGGAAGGACCGCGAAGGACGAAGGGCTGGATCTTGGTGGACTTGTTATCCTTTTTTTTTTCAGCGCTTGGTTTTCTTTTTGTCCGTGTATCGTTCGATTTCGAATCTGTCTTTCGTTCATTTTGCATTCTCATCTTCCTTCAGTTTTGGTATTTTCTTTCGATTTGGGTCTTCTAATTTGCAATTTGCTTTTTTTGGATTTTTAACCTATAGGGTTCAATTTTCGGGTGCAGTTCCGAAAAGCCCATACCTCTGATTAGTCTGGAATCTCGTGTACCTATGTTTTTTCACTCGCTGATGACGAATATCATAGTGAAAATACATGCAAATTTGATTTTCAAGGCCAACACTCGCGAAAACTGACTTTTTTAACAGTTTTTCTGTTTTATTTTAGTAGATATTAATTTTAGAGAAAAATATTTCCCATAAAAGTTATGGCCTATGAAAATGTGGATCTTTTATGTCCTATACAGTTTTTATCTAAAACCATTCCGTTTCGAGAAAAATGGGATAATGGTCCAATAAGTGAAAATTGCTTAGGTCCATTAGTTTCGATATTATCTACTTACGCACTTTGCCGCGGGAAGGTTGGAGTTTAGTCTTTAAAGTGGAAGTTTTTTTTCGCTTTTTTATTTTTTATTTTTTTAATTTTTTTTTATTTTAGTTTCTTTTTGTGCTATATACTATTTTTACATTTTATGTTGGGCTTGCTTGGGCTTTTTATTTAATTTTGTTTTTTTTTTCACTTTGGGGTGTTCGGCCTTTTTTGTTTAGATTTGTGTTTGGATTTTTTTTCTTTCGGTTTGTACGGGCTAATTAACATTATCTATATTCTTGTTGTTACCGATCCGTTACTATAGATAAGTAGATAATATCGAACGTAACGAAGCCAAGCAATTTTCACTTATTCGACCATTATCCCATTTTTCTCGAAATGGAATGGGTTTAGACAAGAGTTATATGAAATATAAAAGATCGATATTTTTATAGGCTACAACTATTGTAGAAAATATTTTTCTCTAAAATGAATGTTTACTAAAACAAAACAGAAAAACACTTGAAAAATCAGTTTTTGTTAGTGTTGACCTTTAAAATCAAATTTACGGGTATTTTCAATATGATATTCGCGATCAGCGAGTCAAAGTACATGGGTACACGAAATTCCAAATTAACGCGTTACCCTCACTTGTAGTGCAAAAAAAAGGCCTTTTTCATGAATTTTTTTAAAGAAAACTACACAACTTTTTTAATCGATCAATATACCATCTTAAAGAACACATCTTGAAGAACTTTCAGTAATTTTTTTATTGAAAAATATTACATTGTTTAGTGGCAAATGGCCGTCAATGAAATAATGTTTTTATATACACGGTTTGCGGTGACCAACATTGCTGCGAAGTGGATCATCTGCAAAAAAAATGCGGATGGATTTAGTCAAATATAAGTATAAACTAGTCTTTAATCGACGGATTTTAAAAAATATTCATTTTTCACAAAATGGCGGACAGTCAAAGTTAATGGTTCGATTTTAACGAAAAAAACGACCGTTTTTTGGCTATAAAACGGTCATTTTTTTCGAAAAAAAAATCGAACGATTAAAGACTACATTTTTATGTATTAAATAAGCCTGCAAAATTTCAAGAAGATCGGTTCATTAGTGTTCGAGTAATCTTGGTCCCCGACTTCAGAAATGCCATTGAGTAACGCGTTTGAGAAAAACGCGTTTAAAGTTTCAATTTCAGTTCTTCAATTCACGGATTCTTCGCTTTCAACGCTCATATCTCGGTCAATTTTGTTCGGATCGACTTGACATTTTCAGGACATATTCTCAGATACTTATACTTCAATATATGCCTTATATTTAATATATGGCAAAAAAATGCAATGAAAAAAATCAATTTTTTCAAAATCGCAAGGGCGGTAACCCCTTAATCAGAGGTATTGGCTTTTCGGAACTTTATCCCAATGTTCTTCTGCTTTTTGTATTAGGTATCTTCTATTTTGTTTTTATCCTCTTCGGAAACGAGGATTGAGTGCTAGAGGACGGTGGGGTCCCGGAAGACTGCTAGCCTAATCTAATATCTCTTACTTACGAGCTGTCAAATTTATTACTGACAAGGAAAGGTTGGGACGTCAATCTCTCCGATTTCGACGAAATTCGGCATGCTTGTAGAATGTGTAATAATAGGTGACAGGTATTTTTTACATGTACGGAACTTGATTTTTAAGGGCTGAAACGCACCCCCGGAAACAGGGGTATTTTTTGTTTTTCGTCGATAACGTTATCGTTCTCATCTCCAATGTATAGTACACGAAAAAAAAAATATTGTTGCAATTTCAACTTTCTCTCATATCTCGTACCTTTAAAACATTATCAACGAAAAACAAAAAACACCCCAATTTTCGAGGGTGCGTTTCAACCCTTAAAATCGAGTTCCGCAGATATAAAAGAAATACGTGTCGCCTATTTTTACCCATTCTACAAGCATGACAAATTCCATCGAAATCGGAGAGATCAACCTCGCAACCTTTCCTTGTGAGGCATCTGCATAATCTTGGAATTTTGAAAAGAGGATTTCGAAATTAGTTTGTTTGAGAGCCAAAGGTCTTGACTGTGATTTGTGAGAAAGAATTGTTTATAACGTAGCTCAAATTATATTCGTCCGATTCACTTCGAATTCGGACAAAGCATAGTTGATAATGTTTACTATCGCATTACCGGGTGATTTTTCAATATATTTATCCATTTGTTAATAATCGATTATTGAAGTTTCTTTTTTCGTCAAAAATCGTACTTTCTTTTCTACAGCTGGCCATGTTGGTCATTTTCAAAATTTCAATAAGCTATCCGATCGTACGTAAGTTTTATTATCATACCGACACTCTATTCAAATATCAATAACGTCATTGTTTTTCAATATTTATCAACGAAAGAAGAAGCCAATGTTGCCAAGACTAGGTATCAATTGCGTGTAAAATTCCGACCTCGTCATCCAAATACTCTCGTGAGAAAAAAATTATTAAAGATCGACCTAGTTTCGGGCCCCGAGCTAATCATCATCACCATCATTATTGGCATTGTTATCATAATTGTATAACATGTGGTTGTTTTTCGCCGATGTAGAGACGAGGTACCAAAATAAATATCAAAAATGGATAATAAATGAAAAGCATGCAAAAAAGTATGTAAATCGTGTATACATTTATCGGAGAGGCCGCACTTTTTGATGTCCAAGTTGCAGTACCGGCTGTTTCATTTCTCGTCCCGTTTTTTCCACTTCGCGACTCGTTTTTGTTTTCTTCTTTCCTTTATTTCTGCTTCTCGCTCCGCTTTTTCTTTATTCTCTTCACGTCGCGGAGTTGCAACCGCGCGTAATGAAACTGGCGGGTTTGAGGACACGCCAAGATGGGGAGTGAATAAAAACGGTATAAAGCATTATGTACGTTTATGCAATGCCCGCAGGCCGTACAGAGTCTCCGCCGTTACAGACTTTCATGTTCTAGTACGCTCTAATGACTCGCGCTCGCCCCATCGCAAACGCCCCCTCGTTCCCAGGGTAGTTTTCACACATGCGTACCTACATGTTTGTGTGCATGCAGGGAGAAACTGCGTGCTAATATTTATTATTTTACATAAATGTGCGCAAATGTTTTCCGGAGAATCATTCGGCCAAGACATGTTTGGGGTTGTTTGGGTTTGCTTGAGATACGCATGATGCAGCCGAATCTTACCTGGAAGAGTTTTTTGTTGGTTTCATTGGTGTTTAGTAAAGTCGTGATTGGCCAAATTGTTGACTGGGAAGAGCTTTTTTGGCTTTAGTAAAGTCGTGTCGGGACCAAATGTTGCCTGGTAGAGTTTTTTGGCATTGTTTGGGTTTAGTGAAGTCGTGACAGGACCGAATATTGCCTGACGAGTACGTTCAAGTTTGTTTGAGTTTAGTTAAGTCGTGACGAGACCAAATGTTGCCTGGAAGAGTTTTTTTGGTCTAGTGTAATCGCAGCAGGATCAGATGATGGCTGGTAGAATTTTTTGGGTTTAATAAAGACGTGACGGCACCAAATGTTGCCTGGAAAAGTTTGTTTGGTTTTTTTGGATTAGTAAAGTCGTGACGGGACCGAACGCTGCCTGGTAGAGTTTTTGTGGCAGTGTTTGGATTTAGTAAATTCGTGACACAACCGAATGTTGCCTGGAGAGTATGTTTAGGTTTGTTTAGGTTTAGTAAAGTCGTGACGAGACCAAATGTTGCCTCGACGAGTTTTTTTTTGGATGTAGTAAAATCGTGAGGGGACCAAATGTTGCCAGGTAGACTTTTTTGGGTTTAGTGAAGCTGTGACGCCACCAAATGTTGCCTGGGAGAGTTTTTTAAGTTTTTTTGGATTAGCAAAATCGTGACGGGACCGGCTGCTGCCTGGAACAGTTTCCTTGTGCTTAATATAGTTGTGCCTGGACCAAATTGCCTCGTAGAGTTTTTTCGGCATTGTTTGGGTTTAGTGAAGTCGCGACAGGAGCAAATATTGCCCGGAAGAGTTTGTTTACGTTTAGAAAAGTCGTGACAAGACCAAATGTTGCCGGGAAGAGTTTTTTGGGTCTGGTGTAATCGTGGCGGGACCAGATGATGGCTGGTCGAGTTTTTTGGGTGTAATAAAGTCGTGACGGCACCAAATATTGCCTGGGAGAATTTTTTGAGGCTCGTTTGGGCTTAGTAAGGTCGTGGCGGGACCGAATGATGCTTGGAAGAGTTTGTTTGGTTTTTTTGGGTTTAGTAAAGCCATGACGGGACCGAATGCTGCCTAAAACAGTTTTATTTAAGTTCATTTAGGGTTAGTCAAGTCATGGCGGAACCAAATACGGCCTGGAAGAGTCTTCCTTCTTTCGTTTGGATTTAGTATAGTTGTGACGGGACCGAATGACGCCTGGAAGAGTTCGTTTGGGTTTGTTTGCTTTTTTGTAGATTTGTTTTGGTTTAGTAAGGTCCTGACGCGATTCAGTCCCATGAAAAAATTGCCGACACGAACAATACGGCCGATGTCCGGCCCAGTACTGGCTAACCGATTGTTGGCAACCAATGTTGGCCCGACATTGAAACAACGGTTCTGCCATTTTTCAGTCGACCCTCTTTTCGGAGCCCGGCATCCGACATCGAGCCGATGTGGGGACAGTACCGGTTAACGACCTAGGGCCGACTGTTGGCGTAGACGGAGAAGCCGACCGTGGGCCAGTACTGTCTGCCGTTAATTGTCCTGCGTTCATTTCTAATCCCGGCAACCGGTACTATACCAATGTCGGGCCAGTATCGGCTGCCCTGTAGAGCCGACTGTTGGGGTGGACTACTGGAGCCGACCATGGGCCAATACTGTTCGCCAATAACTGTCCTACGTTCATGCGTAATCTCGGCATACCGCAATATGCCAATGTCGGGACAGTATCGGCTAACGACGAAGAACCGACTGTTCGCGTGAATAGGTTGAACCAATCACGAGCCGGCATCACTCCACGTTACGTGTCTTATGAATTGCCCGCCAGTCGCCATTCAGTGTCGTATCGATGCAGACCGCGAACAAAGAGTAGCGTCCATCGTCGCTTTTTCGTGCAACAGTAATTTTTTCCCTTATGCTCCTACCGTATTCTCAATATGAATAAACAAAAGAGATATGATAAACTGAAAAAAGTGCGAAAAAAATTATGTTGGAATAAAGTGTTATTGAAGCACGAAAAATGTGTCATGAATCAAGAGTCATGTTTGACAGAGAAAAAAATCCTCGAAAATAATGTTAAAAAAGCGGAGTGTGAGAACACTCTTGAGTATGTGGAAGAAATTATTGAACACGGGGACGATAAAAATGATGAAAATGAACAACTAAAAAATTGTAACACGAGTGACCGATAATGCCCTGAGTTGTATCGGTCGATACTCGGGGCATTATCGTACCACTGTTGGTTATGGACTGGACCAAAGTTGGTACGATATTGGCTTGAACTTGGGCCAATGTTGGCACAGGCGTCGGGCCGCTCTTAATACCAACGATGGCATAGTCTTGGGCCGACCTTGGCACGAGCGACAGCACCAACGCTGGTACGATATTGGCTGTAACTTGGGCCAACCTTGGCACTACCATCGGGCCGGTGTTGAGTCCAACGTCGGTACGATATCGGTAGCCAGCCTTGGCCCGAGGATATCATTCCGACAACGGACCATTAATGGACCGACATTCATGCCAGAGAACGGCCAACCATACAGGAGAGTTGGCGCATTACTGGCCCAATGTCGGACCAGTTGTACATTTTTTCATGGGGTGCTGTCTGAAAACGTTTTTATTTTCGGTTTGTTTCAGTTTAACAAAGTGATGACGAAAGGAAACGTTGACTGTAGGAATTCTTCTGCATCGACCCAGCCGCGTTCCGGAAAGTTCCGATTATTGGGAACTTCAACTTTACACGTTGATTTTCCTGACGACCGGCATAAATTCACTGAAAATTACAAATCCGTAGAATCGAAGGTACAATGGCGAGACTGCAAAGTGGGAGCGAGCTGTCGCGTTCAAGGAACGTCATCACCCGAACCCAACCGGTACACGGAAGCAGATGGTCGCGGAGGAACGTTCTCCAGAAAAATGGAGCCCGAACGATCGATGGATTTTTCGTTTCACGCAGTTGGGGGAAGCACGTCGATCATGGGGTACACGACGTTTCCGGAATACGACAACTTACGAAATTTCGTGGTTGAAAGTGCGAGGGAACTCGCCAGCACTCTTACCGGCCGGTGAAGTTGATGGTGAAGATGTCCAGGACGACATTGCCCTTGGTGGCGATTATCGCGACGAAAGGACGGTTTACGTTGAACTCGATGACTCGTGTCGCGTTCTGGAATGGAACACTTCTGCCCGGACGCTGGTGCCTCTTCTGCTTGTAGTATGTACCTGGAAGTTGGTCGAAGACAAAATCGGTTAAGGGGGGATTGTCTTTTCTTTTCGCAAAATTTACCGCTTTTTGGGAATTTTTTTGTGAAGAGAGTATACAACGGAAAACTTGTGAAACTTGGCATATAGTTTTATTGATCTGTTTACTACATACAAAAAAATTTTTAAACAATTTCATCAAAAAATCCGCCTCCCACCCCCCTCGACGCGCGATGGTCCTTTTTTGATGGTGTGCACGATTTCTCAAAAACTATTCAACCGATTGCCTTCAAATTTGGACAGAATGCTCAGCTGACATCCTTTTATCGTTTGATGAAGCAAAAAAGCAATACGTTTAATAGTTTTTTATTTATAACAAAAAATCGATCAATTTTTGTCGAAAAATCGATACTTCAAGTTCAAAACGTCACCAAAACGTCAATTTTTTTTTTTTTCCATTCATCGAACGATAGCTATATGTGTCTAAAGTAAAATGCTTTTTGGGTTTTTGTTGCAAGATGAACGTGAAGGCTGTAATCGTGCACACCATCAAAAAAGGACCATCGCGCGTCGAGGGGGGTGGGAGGCGGATTTTTTGATGAAATTGTTTAAAATTTTTTTTGTATGTAGTAAACAGATCAATAAAACTATATGCCAAGTTTCACAAGTTTTCCGTTGTATACTTTCTTCACAAAAAAATTCCCAAAAAGCGGTAAATTTTGCGAAAAAAAAGACAATCCCCCCTTAAGGATGTTGAGTCCCTTTGAAACACGTTAATGTTAATTGTTCAATAAATAGCTCCTTAATCGTCATGAAATTTTTACACGACCTCCTGAATACTTCATGTAAAAACATACCAAATTTTCAGAATTCTATCATCATTACTTCAACCTCCTTAAGGGTTAAAATAAAAAACGATAAGAAAGTTCTGAAAATTTGGTATGTTTTTGTATGAAGTATTTAAGAGGTCGCGTTAAAATTTCACGACGATTAGGAAGCTCGTTAGTAAAAAATTAACATTTTGTTAAGAACAATTTTTAAAAGAAATAAAAAAAAAATTATCAATAAACTTCGTTTTGTTTCCGTTGCTTTCAGTATATTGTAGATATTATAAAATTGAGAGGTCAAAAAAAAAAACTTATTGCAAAGCTACGTCACTTTCCGTAAAACAACATTTAATTTGTGAATGTTAATTGTTCAATAACGAGCTTCCTAATTGTCGTGAAATTTTTACACGACCTCTGAAATACTTCATACAAAAACATACCAAACTTTCAGAATTGTATCATCATTTGCGATTTGGGACTCAACATCCTTAAGAGGCTACATCTACCTTGAAGTCTTGGAAAAAATGACCATATTCCGAAAGAAAAATCTGGGAAATGTTTTTCAAAAAAACTCGTTTTTCTTACACAAAGGTACATATATCGAGAGCCTTTAATGAAAATCGCCAAAAAATACGGAATAAACAACAAAAAGAAGGCCGCTGGCAGATGATACTGTTTTCAAAGTCACTTACCGCTCGCGCCCGCGGCCGTGTCTCCGTCTTCGTCCACTTCGATTACGTACTTCGCGATACTATCGCCAAAAGACATTAGTTTCTGCGACATCGAGAGCCCGGAAAACTTGACCAACATGTTGAACGGATTTCCTGGTCCGAGTATCTGGATGCACGTAGATTACTTTAGTTTTGAGTGTGTTTCGGATTTCTATCATGAAAAAATGCGTTAACCTTTTTCGCATTATCCTTGTCTAATGCCTTCTATGAGGAATTGGACAAGGATAAGGCGAAAAAGTTAACGCATTTTTTATGCCGAGATAATAAGGTAATATTTTTCACGACGTTTACCCTAATATGAAAAGACAATAAAATAGGTACAGGAATGATTGAACGGAGAAAACACTAACGTAATTGAAAAGCCTGCCGAGCTTCACGGAGTTTTCGAGTTTGAATTTGGGCAAGTAGAGGTGAACATCAGTCGGTACACCGGTCAGAAGGTCCTTCGAGTCGAAATACCGGAGCTTCCATATCAACGTGTTTACAAATTTGGTGTCGTCCGGCAATAAGACGAACATACTCATGCCCTCGTGTGAACCAGCGCTCTGAAATTAATTCGAAAAGTTAGACAAAAATAATTGGGAGATGACGTTCGTCCGGCGTTTGAAAAAAAAAAAATTTCAATTTGTTAATTATTAATCTCCATACTTCAGCGCGTCATAACGTGAGACAGTCAATATGTCCAAAATCTCTATTGCGCTTACAAATTTTAAACGGTTCTGTTTTCTCGAAACTACATTTTTCGATCTACACTACAGCGTTAACAGTTCTGAATATTTTTATTTCAATTTTTGTTCATCTTCGTCTATTATCGTTTTAATCTTCATTTAAATCAATATTTTTTAGCCTTTAATTTATTTTATTTTTTATTGTGAACCTTTTTTGATAACCATTGAAACCGCGATATCTGCCACAAAATAATCCTGTCCTCCAAATGTGACGAGATGGGTTTTTTTTAAAAACAATATTTCGAAATTCAGCTCGACAGATTATTACTGCAACACTAATCTACACGAATCTTCGTGTCATTTTTTAGAATTCATTGCAACGTGTAACAGAGATCCTTTAATTTTTTAAAACATACTTTTACCTCCTACTGTGAAAATATTCTGAAATGAAAATTCCAGAACTTTGTTTTTCTTCGAACCTTCGAAATTAAGCTCAATAGATTATAAATATAACGTTAATTTATACGAATCTCCCTGCAGATTTTTGGTTTTAATAAGTATATCTTATAAGCTAGTTGCTGTAATTTTTTCGAAATAAACTTACCTCGTATTCGAGTACCTGTATTTTTTTTCAAATAAAGGGGGTAGCCGGTTAAGGGGGGTCTGACGGCCCCCACCGAGTTTGATCGGATCGACCCAAAAACCTGAAAGAGGGCTGAAAAACAAAATTTTAGAGATATTTTTTAACCCCCTAAACCCTTATGAAAACACCATAATCGCAAAAAATGCGTTTTTTTTATGTTTAATTTTTTTTCGAGCTTTCAAATGCATTTTAAAGCGGTTTTAACACAACCAAAATTTTGTTTCAGATGTGTAGACATGCCCTGAATTTTTCCAGATTTTTTCGTAAAGTTAAATCATGTGCAACATAATTTTAATGGCATAAAAACCGTAAAAAATCGTCATTTTTTGTATTTAATGCTATGGTTTTTATTGACGTATTAATGGTAAAAAATCGTGCACCATAGCATAGAAAGCTACTATCTTCCTCTACAAAATGACGCTAATTGGGCTCAATTCGGTCGTCTCTAGCGTCCGAAAATCAAACTTGAATAAATTCCGTTTTTATAATTTGAGCATTTTCAGTTACGAAAATGACACAAAATCATATTTTTCAATTATTTTACTTAATAAAAGTACATTTTGGGGTTTCTGAGGTCGCCGATTACAAATTTGATGTCAAACAGCTAACAAAAAAAAAAAATTACACATGTCATCAAATGAAAATGGTATTTGCTATTTCGGTTTTTTCAATAATTAAAAGTCATTGTATTTTAAAAAATCTATTTATTTATAATAATATTACATACATTCATCTAATATATACATTAAACAGACACAAGTAATACATACATTGCAACATGATTGTTATGTTGTTAATCTTCGTCACTGTGTTCTTCAATAACAGGTTCGACATTATCAACGTGAAATAGATTCGTTAGAATTTGAGCTGGGCGGATGATTTTGGACAAATACCGTGCATGACTTAAAAAGTAAATGATTGTTGCAACGTGGGCACAGCAACCAACAGTTCTTAGCCCATTTGCACAATCACATACGTAGTTTTTTATACCGTTATATCCAATACTGTTAGGGTCGTACTGAACGTAACATCTGTATACTTTCTTGTTTATATGTCTTGATTTAACTTCACATTTCAAAATGGTATCGTCCTCCAACAAGTATTGCATATTCAAAAGTCCTTCTTCGGTATACATTTCAGCTAAGTATGAAACAGTTTGCGATAACTGGTACGAGCCAGTGAAAAGGATCTTCAAATCTTGCTCTGTCATTTCCGGAAAGTCTAATACGTCATTTGATGTTAACGGTTTGAAGATCCTTTTCTTCCTATTCCAGTTTTGTTCTTCCACAACTTTCGCTAAAGAATTGTCAACGTCTTTTCTTTTCAACATTTGCTCGGCAATTTGATCTTGTAAATCGGTATCGCAATTCAGTCTTTTTCCAAACTCATTAACCAAAAAATTCGCTACTTTGCAATAAAGCATCGCTGAATCCAACATGTTGTTGTTAAACTGATTATGCAAGAGTTTGAATTTACTACCGATTATACCGTGGACAGCCTCTACCACCCACCTCAATTTCGTAACAAATCGACTTTCGTTTGCTTCATTTGTTGGAAGTTGCTTTCTTTTGCCTTTCAACGCTGGCATCAACACAACGAACCCTTGAGATTCTAACCAATCTTTGACGTCTCTGAACCCCCTGTCAAGTATAAAAACATCCCCTTTTTTGAGGATTGATCTCAAGCCGTTCGGATCACTTAGTACATGTTGTAAGATTTTCGCATCATTCACAATTGCTTCGTACGGTCCGTAAACATCTATTACATATCCATCTGTGGCACAAACTGTGAAGGGTTTACAGAGTGGACACTTTTTCTGACCAGAGAAAGATTTTTTTTGGTAACAATTATTACTACTTTTTTGGTGTCGAAGGTATGAACCATCAGCAATCAAGAGCAGGCGATCTTCAAATCCGTGTAATTTTTTTACGTAAGGCGACGTGTGATTAGCAATTAAATCTTCGCGAGAACATGCCCGAGCTCCGAAACGAAGTGGAAAGACGTCTTTCGCGAATGAATCCAAAACCGATTTGCAATAAGCAGATACTAGTTGTTCAGATTTGATATCGAAAATTGACGCAGTGATTGTGTTGGAATTTCCAGTTCTTAATTTAAAAAGGAATATTAAAAGAGCTTGATTAATACTGCGATTTTGAGAATTTCGCAAAGTGACCAACATGTTTTTTAGAGTCTTGATTTCTGCAACTGTGTATCCAGTTAGCGATTTTATGCGCTCTGCCGATAAATTGTAATCATCTACTCTGTCTAAAATACTGTTGTCGCATTTTTTGGACAGTGCATCCAAAAATAATGCCAACTCTTGAGAACTGATAGTACAAGTATTCGAAAATATTTTCAAGTTTGAAATTTCGTCAACGTACATACGTTCACTGATAAGATGTACAGGACAACAGCGATTGCCTTTTGGAATGAAAATTCGTGAACTTATAAATACCTGTAACCTCGCTTTAAACGGAACAACCGGAGATGTCGTAATTGGAGTAAGACATACGCAACAACATTCGTGAGTCGCGGTAACTCTGTTGAAAGGCATCTCGATCATTTCATAGTCCGGTTCTCTTGGACGAAGAACGTAAGGAGGGTCCTTAGAAGATTGTGATGACTGTCCTGTGGAAGATCCAGACTCCGACCGTGACAATTGTTGCGAAGACTGTTCCGAAGATTGTTCTGTGTCATCTGATACTGTCAAATTGGAGAGTGTTGATGAATGTCTCTCTACAGGATCGACAGAATTTTGTTCGCGATCAACATCTGGCAGAGGATTTTCCTCGGGATTGACGTTTGGCAGAGGATTTTCTTCGGGATTAAAATCCAACTGAAGATTTTCTTCAGGATCAGAATCACTGCTCGTCGATGGTGAAACCGTTCGGGATTTAGCGATTGCGGAACGACACAGATGACATAAAACGTCACCTTTCTCTACTCGTTTACCTAGTAGTTTAGTATATAAGTGTACGTCATCATCTGAAGAAATGGACTTCTGTTTTCCGGTATCATAACGCAACAATCTGTTGCATCTTATGCACCTTTCACCAGCCGTACATTTTCGTTTTTTCGGTGGCATCGCACAGTTTTTCCTAAAGAAAAAAAAAGAACATTGTTATTTTTTTTATTATGATTAACAAATTATTTTTTTTTTTTGAAAAAAATGAAAAAAGTAACTGAAACCCGGAATAAAAAAAAACCATAATTAAAAAAACAAATAGAACAAAAGTAACGAAAATCGAAAGTACATTAAAAATTGTAAATCAAAACAAAAAAAATGTTGAAAACATCGGTAAACAAAACAGAAATAAATTATTGTATTCCAAATCATTTTTTTATTGAAATATCGTTTCGTCTTAGTTTTGTTTTTTTTTTGCTTTTTTTTAATTCTTTTCATGTGAGTGAACTAAACAACAACTTGAAGTTGACGGCCACCTTCTGTACGATTTCAAGTCGACTATGAGGCAAACGATTGTAGATTGAGGTTATGATTATAAATCAATTTTTATGTTGATTGATATTTAAATTGATATTCAAACTCACCTTAGAATACTGCTTCAATCACTTCGTGTTGAGATAGGCAGGTTAAACGATAAATTAAAAAAACGCTGTTAACAAAACAAATAGATTTGTTTAACGGAGCAGAGCGCGTCGCATGACGTGTGTACTGGACGGCGGCTGAACACAGAGAGAAAGAGAGACCGCGTGGAGCGGGGTTCTCGATGCGTCAGTGCGTAGTGGGCATGCGCAGTACCGTGCGGAGGGGCATACGAGCCTAAGGCCCACGTGGGTACGGTGGCCTTAGGCACTCGGGTACGTGGCTTAATAAGGTACAAGTTGGGATTTTCTCCGCCAGGTGACAGTTTAGTCGGGGAATTCCAAATTTTTTTTCTGAATAATACGTAATTTTTTGTTTGTTAATATAACTATTGACAGCTGTTACGATTAAAAATTCGTGTATAAGAATGAATTTATAATCAGCGACCTAAAAAATCCTTATTAATATCGTTCCCATAGCTTTTTTAAAAAATTTCAAAAATTAAAATATTTTTTCTTCGTTTTGACAGCTGTCATGTGACAAAACTAATTTTTGACATCAAATTTGTAATCGGCGACCTCAGAAACCCCAAAATGTACTTTTATTAAAAAAAATAATTGAAAAATATGATTTTGTGTCATTTTCGTAACTGAAAATGCTCAAATTATAAAAACGGAATTTATTCAAGTTTGATTTTCGGACGCTAGAGACGACCGAATTGAGCCCAATTAGCGTCATTTTGTAGAGGAAGATAGTAGCTTTCTATGCTATGGTGCACGATTTTTTACCATTAATACGTCAATAAAAACCATAGCATTAAATACAAAAAATGACGATTTTTTACGGTTTTTTTGCCATTAAAATTATGTTGCACATGATTTAACTTTACGAAAAAATCTGGAAAAATTCAGGGCATGTCTACACATCTGAAACAAAATTTTGGTTGTGTTAAAACCGCTTTAAAATGCATTTGAAAGCTCAAAAAAAAATTAAACATCAAAAAAACGCATTTTTTGCGATTATGGTGTTTTCATAAGGGTTTAGGGGGTTAAAAAATATCTCTAAAATTTTGTTTTTCAGCCCTCTTTCAGGTTTTTGGGTCGATTCGATCAAACTCGGTGGGGGCCGTCAGACCCCCCTTAACCGGCTACCCCCTTTACCTTGTATGGCAGTTCGACGAAACTTGCACGGATCCAGTCGATTCGGCCGTAGGGAAGTTGATCGAATTTGTACATAGTCGGTACGTCGAATACCTTCTTAAACGCATAAAAGGGACGATTGAGCGTGAGGGAACGATCGAACGGTGACTCCCAAGTTCCTTTGAAGTACACAGCGGTAACGATAAGTATCCCCGGATCAGGCCCCGTTTTAACTGCAACAGCAAAACACATTCGCAATGACAAATTCATAGAGTGTCGTCCAGTCAAAAGATAAATGTCTCAATAATCCTTACGATCAACTCAACGGCCAAACGAATACCTTTTTGGATATCTAGTATCGTCCCTTTGTGCAAAAAAATCGCGTAGCTTTTTCCTACCTCCAATTGAACTCAACAAAACAATTTTCATTCAACAAAAAAAAAATCGTTCTCTCGAAAATCTACGGAGACTAGGTTTTTTTAAATAGAAAAAATCAAACTAATCAAAAATCAAACAAACAAGACCTCTTTTGTTTTTTTTTTGCTTTTCCTTCAAAAATAGAATAAATCGAACACAAACTCAATTGGACTTAACAGATGATGAACACATTAATTATTTTTTTCAAAAAATGGAGATAATTGAAATAAACCCAATTGAACCGAACAGAAGAATTTTGATCCGTCAAAAAATATTTCTCCACAAAATTGAGAGCCGATGTACGATTTTTTTTAACGTAAAAAGTAGCGGAAAATAGACAAAATCTTACGTGGTTCGTCAAAAAGCTTTGTGCACTGATGATCGGTGCGAGTACTTAACCATTCGTTGATTTCTTCGCTGCGTCCGTACTTAGAGACGGCATCGATAGGCGCAACTTCAGCGTTGAACACTTTCATGGCAAAACGCATGTAAAAGATATTCGGCATGAGATCGGGAGGATAGTAGACCTTGGTGGCGATTCGCAGATTGTATTGCTGCAACGCGTACACGTTTTGCCACCCGAGATTATCCATTAATTCGACATTTTTTCTTTGCTCGCGTTTTTTTTATGAGTTCGCTCATCGGACAACTTACCGACAACGTATCGATGAGTCTCTCGTAACCGTTTCTGGCGATCGCAGTTTCGTTCTCCCGCAGTCCGAGAACTGCCATATAATTCTCCCTGTTCGGCCCTCGCGCGCCGTACATCAACATCGACAGGGGGATGAAAAAACTTACGGGCGAATAGACTCGTGAATAGATATCTAACAGTGTCAATTTCTGTGAAGAAAAAAGTATTATCACTCGCCAACGTACAGCGATTAATTGCAATAACGCCAATATTGGTAATCAACATGGTTGCAGCGTAATAATAATAATGATGATGATAATAGCTGAAGCAAAAATATAATTGTTGCCATTCATAATATTGTACTTGTATATATATATGAATTTAGGTGTATAATTGATTCGAAATAAAAAAATGTCATATCTCAATGTTAATATCTTAGCAACTTTATGAGCTAATAATAACTTATGATAATAATTACACTAATGATGTTAATATATAAACATCGTTGTTGCGTAGTAACAATATCGATGATGATAGCAATAAAAAAATATAATTGGTCATTCTAATATTATTGTGTGTATATATATATATATATACGTATTTAATTTTAATTGTTTCAAGAGATTGTGAAAAAAAATTGAAATGTTACTATTCATGTTTGAATAGTAACTTGAGAAAATAGTAATTTGAGAAATATATTATTAATATGGAATGAAAAATATTCCGAGCACGATAAAAAATATATATATAATAAATGGTAAATATATTAGGTGAAGGAAAAAGTCCGTGGCGTTTTTCTCAACTGATGGCTCGGGAAAAACGCCTCGAATTTTTTCCTTCGCCAAATATATGTGCACCAGGTGTTCAATAACAGAAAAAAATCCTTGGTAGTATGGTCTCCAATACTAGATGGTTCAGACATATACCTGGAAAAAATTGCGGGAAAAGTTTCTGGCAACGCCGGTGACGAGCTCGAAGCCGTTGATGGAATAATTAACGTCCGAATTACCATCGTACGTCGCGCACGTGATTATCGTCACGTACGATATGAGAATCCCGAAGAGAAAGACTGTCGGGGGAAAATAGAGGCAAAATATATCAGCAAAACATTGTTAACGGAAAATTCGTACGTTATTATATGTAGATACGTACAATATGATATAGTAAATTCGTATGTCTATATTATATCATTGTGTATGACAATTATGACTTTTCACAAGCAGACGTACGCTCACCGTACTTATTATATTATGCATTTTTATTATCGCTATTACATTATAAGCCTTATTATATTACGTTATGAATTTTTAACAGCAGGTCGTTCGAAGAAAGGTGTAAGTTTATTAAAAAAAAACATTTTTGAATAATTATTTCTGCCTTTTGCTGGCTTTCAATGGAGCAAATTTTATTCAAACGAAATAATATATAAATGGAAATACAATTATCGAATAATTCTTTTTTTACTCACGTGATGAACGCATTTTGCTTTCGTGCGTAGAAAATGTGGAAGAAATTGATGATGTCGGAACGATCCACCTTTGAATACGTTTGTACGTCGACGAGTGCTCAAAAACGAGAAAAATCCATCGTTGGAGCAGTGCGCTAAATCTCAAGCTCGAGAGACTCCTTATATTCCGTGTCTCCCCCCAGTCTATCGAATTATTTATAACGTGACAATACGAAGATAATTCTCGACATGTTTGGTGGAGGTTAATGAGCATAATTCATGAGAATTTCTACAATGCTTATTGGTGAGCTTTATGTTGGCATTTCTTACCACCTCTCTTTACGAACACAATCGGATAAACGAAATTCCTAACTGTCACGAATAAAAAATCAAATACATTTTCCATTAAATTTCCAAAATCATCTGTCTCGGTCTCATTTTTTATTTTCAGCTTACTTTTCTCCGCAGCTAATTGTAGAATAATTGTACTTCGATCTCGTTAAGTATGTTTATGTCAATTTTCGTCTGAGCTAATCGCATTCCCGATTGTATCCTTCGAACAATCTGTCTACAAAAAAAACACCTTACAACAATGTGACGTAAATGACTACCTATCTGTTTATCGATCAAAGAAACTTTGGATATGTCCTTATCTTCGCGACACGTGGCTATTCCGCCTCGAGGACAACATCTGTGGTGTTTTTCAGGTGTGGTGAAAAAAAAATTCTTTTCATTAGCATACGTCAATATTTCAATAGATCCAAGTGTATTTGGCAACGACGGGTTGTATCAGGGACAAACTTTCGCCCGCTCGTGAATTGTGATAATTCGAAAATTATGTTTATTTCGACCCAAACTCAAAAAAAATCATAGGAATTTTTTTTTACCCACGAATCGTTTCATCGATCCTTATCTATTTCATCGCAATTGTAGGTTCGATACCAGTGTGAAAAAATTGAGAAAAAATACGTTCTATGGATATTCTGAATTCGCCCTTGCGATCGCCGTACGAGAGTGAGGAAGGTTCGCGCCAACGAGCAGGCCAATTTGCTCCCTTTCTCCCGGCGACAGCGGGAGTCCGAAGCAGAGCACGGCTGCGTTCGTCGTGCACTCCGGGATACGCGAATGTAATGATCCCCAGGGGCCGCTGGTATTAACATGAAAATGCTTGTCATATACCATTATAAATAAAGCATCGACCCGAAATTCTTTATACCCCTTGATGCCACATGTTCTCACTTTCGTCTCTTCCTCTCGCTTTCCTTCTCTTTCTCATTCTCTCGCTTTCTATCATCATTATTATTACCATTTAATAATAGCAGTGTTGCCAATTTAGTTGCGAAGAGTTTCATTATTTGTTAGTATTTATCAATAATACTTAGATCAATTAATTACTATTTATTTACAATAATTGATTAGAATTTATGGATAAGTATATTGAGAGTCAAAATAATTCTAGTATTAACAAGAATAATAATAATAGTTATTAAATCTCACTTTCTTTCCCTTTCTCATTCTCTCGCTTTCTACCATCATTATTATTGCCATTTAATAATAGCAGTGTTGCCAATTCAGTTGTGAAAAGTTTCATTATTTATAAGTATTTATTAATGATAATCAGATCTATTAATTTCTATTTGTTTACAATAATTAATTAGAATTTATTAATAACTATATTGGGAGTCAGAATAATTCTAATACTAACAAGAATGATAATAATAATTATTGTTACTCTCATAATAATAATGATAACAACCACAAAATAAAAAGAATCATTATCATGTATTATTCCTATGTTTGATATTAATAAGAATAAGTGCCGTGATACATTTTTATTATTCAATAATAATATGTGAATTTAACAACGTTATTTTTAAGTGTGGCCTTTTTCCATCAATTGCATGATCACTTCCGTCAATTTGACTCTCTTGGTGTCTTTGCTTTATTCGTTGGCCTCACTCTCTCTCTCACTCTCTCTTATTTTTTTTTCGTTTATTTTCTATTACTATTTCTATTCCTTTAACTCCAAAGCAACTCATCTATTATTACTTACTACTTTGCATTGCTTATTTGATAGTTCATAGTTTCTACATCTCCTACTTCATATCTGATCCGTTTTATGCTGTGATGTCTCCGCTTTTAAATACTCACTCATCTGTTCTACCAAACCTACCGATGTATCCATTGGCCTCACGTGCGTGTAAAAAACAGTATTTCTCATAAAAAATCACTGTTCATTTTTGGTTGGTTTTTAAATAATCAATTTTTTCCGACGTTTTTAATAATAAGATAAGGTAAGATAATATTGTTAACGGGAGATATACACCTATGAGCCGGAAAAAAGGTCATTTTTGTGAATTTTTTCAAGGAAAACTATTTGAAATTTCGGATTGGGGTTTTAATTATCTAAAAGTATATACATTTCGTATTCGGACGTTTCGATCTACAATAGCGGACGCGTTTCGAGCGTAGAATAAACCTGGACGGTAAGGGAATCTCAGCCAAATGAGCAAATTCTATTTCCGATCGATCTTTTTCGACACGGTAAATCGATCAATTTCAAACTGTAGATAAAAATATTTCTGTTCGAATCGTTTTTAAGGGCCAACACCACTGCAGAATTTAAAAAAAAATCGTGTCTTTTCAATTGGCTTCAAAGATACATTGAACCATCTAGATTAAGGGGGGAAAATGTTTGGTACCTGTAAAACAAAGGTCCGTGTGCGAGGCGTCGACCGTATTTCTCGGAATGCAATTTTTCAAAACGGCACGCAGCATAACTCCAACAATTTTCATTATTTTCACTCCAAATGTTGAGCACATCTTGAAAATACCATTCCGAAGTGAAATACGTACGGGATTTTCCATGAGTTAATTATAGCATTAGTTATTAACAAGTGATTGTCCTTTTTTTTGTTGAAAATTGAGTTTTTACTGAAAATGTTTGCCAATTACCCAAAAATTCATATTTTCAAAATTTCCTACGTACTTCACTAGCCATACTCGTGTAAATTAATAGAATTTTTTAATTTTTTAATCCAAATTCAAGTTTGCGTCAGTTACACTGCGTACCGCAGAGCGTCTCAAATTCAACATGCCTCGCGAGAATGTCTCCAACGTTACCATATTGTATAAATTTATATCATTTTTTTTTTATTCACTTGAAGATATGACTAATAAAATCCTTGACTAATGTTATCCTCTTACTTGTCCTTCCACCAAAAAAAAAATCGCGAAAAATCACTTAATTTTGGTTGGCTCTGTTAGGTTTTGGGTTGGTTAGTTGTGTGTTGGTTTGTTTGGGTTTGTTTGGCTTGAGTTGGTTAGTCGTGTTTGGATTTGGGTTGGTTAGTTGCTTTTGGGTTTGTTTGGTTTGGGTTAGGTAGGTTGGTTTTGTTTGGGTTTGTTTATTTTGGTTTGGGTTTGTTTTTTGTGGTGGTTTGCTTGCGTTTGTCATTTTAGGTTTGTATGTTGGTTTTGCGTTGATTTGCTTGGGTTTGTGTGTGTGTGTGGGATTGGTTGTTTGGGGCGTTGTACAGCGTGAAATTAGCCGCTGTCCGGACGAATAACGTGCGCTTATCCGTCCAATAACCGGACGGCTAGCCTCAGCGTTTTTAAAATTATTTGACAAAGAAAAAAGGGATTTCGGAAAAAAGAGAAAAGCTTGAAAAACTCACCGGTCGAACCGGCAGTCCTGTCACCGTCCTCGTTCACCTCGATGACGTACTTGATGACACTCTGACCGAAAGACATCGATTTAAATGGCCTCACCGCGTTTCTGAATCGGGGTCGTGTCTTGAACTGGTTTTTCGCCTTCCCGAGTACCTGCTGATTTCAACCGATACTCCAACGTTTCGCTCTTTCTTCTATTGCCTGCACAATTTATTCAAGTTAGGAAAGAGAACTCGCGCGGCCGAGCTTCTCGAACCATTCGAATTTGAATTTGGGCAGGTAAAGATCGACATCCCTCATTTCAGCCCTTAAAAGATCCTTCAGATGGAGCTCGTCGAGATAACCTATGATCTCGTTTATCGTACCTTTGTAGACAGGAAGTATGATGAACATGCCAATGGCATCCTCCGCGCCCCTACTGTGGAGGGACATTGAAAAAACTTCGTCAAAAATCTTCGATTCAGATGTCATCGAAAGCGACATATTTTCGTTTACGGAAGATAAAAATAAATGAATTTCAAAAAAACTATCTCGTTATCAAGATCGCATAATTAATTATTATGCATTGAAGAAAATTTTAATTGACAATTCATGTGTACAGATTTTAAGATTTGGTGGATAATTTTTTCTCGACTTCTGACGATCGACAAAAAATACGTCCCGTTTCTTTTTCCGTGCAAGAAATTTACCTCGTAAGGGAGTTCGACGAAGCTTGCATGCAGCGATTCGATCAGGCCGTAAGGCCTCCGAGAAAATTTGTGCATGGTCGATGTGGTCACTGGAGCCCCACCGAATATATGGAAGGGACGCTGCGTCGTGAGGAAACGATCGAACGGCGATTCCCAAACTCCCTTGAAGTACACAGCGTTCACGAGAACGATACTCGGTTTGGGTCCGATTTTAACTGCAACGAGGAAACACACGTAAATATTGATTGAGCGAGGCGCTCATCCAGGCAACGAATAAAATTAATTTCTCAATAACCTTCATTCTCAACACGTTGAACAAATCGAATTGCACTTCATTTTTTTGCATTCTTGTCTCTCATGTTGACGAAAATATGGCGTTTATATACTATCTTTATTTTTTATTCATTAATAATTAATTCATTTGATTATTATTGACATTTATTTTATATATTTTTGTATTGTGTTAATTTATCGAAGAAATAAAAGATCGAATTATATTGTAAATACAATTGAATGATATAAATAATAAATAATACAATTCAATTATATATATATATATATATATATATATATATATATATATATATATGGGAAATTAATTATAAAATGATTAAATGAAATTGACAATCATTGTAAATATTAATTCGAAATAAATAAAATTCGATTGCGTATTCGTGATAAGCGAACATTTCAGAAAGTTTGTATCACTAATACAATGAATGAGGTGTATATATATCTATGTAAATATATATTGAGGAAGAGAGAAAGTCTTACGTGGCTCCTTGAATAGCTCTGTGCACTCATTATCAGGCTGTTTTTCTACCCAACCGTTGAATTTGTCCAGGCTTATGTATTCGTCGTTAGTAGGGACAGCCTCGATATCAGCCTTGAAGACTTTCGTGGCCAGATTGATGAATAAAGGCTGCGGCGTTATATGCGCAGCGTAGAAAATTTTGGCGCGTACTCGAATATTGTAACGCTGCAATAAATTCACGGCGTAGACACTCAAAAACAGTGTTTATCAATAGGATCATCATTTTTTATCCTTGTTCAATTGTTCCCAATGTACTTTTGATCTTCTGCGATCGAACCACTTACGGGCATCGATGAGTTTTTTATATCCAAATTTGGCAATTTGAGTTTCATTTTTGCACAGTCCAATAGCTGATAGAAAGTGCTGTTTCGTGGGGCCCCGCGCGCCATAAGACAACATCGAGAGAGGGATGAAAAAGCTCAGAGGTAAAACGACCTCCGATTTCACATCCCATCTCGCCATTTTTTTTTGACAGAAATTAACATTTATAGGAATTTAATTTATTTAGTAAAATAATTTTGAAGGAATTTAATTTTTTTTTAATGGAATTTGACCAAACTTAAAGTATTTATGAATTGTATGTATTTTTCAATTGAATTTTGAAGAAATTTAATTTAAAAGGAATTTAATTTTGAAGAAATTGAGAATTATAGAAACTTTATTCATTAAATTTTTTTTTTGTTCGCGGTTCGATCACGCGCGTGTGTATTTATGGGTACCCGAAAAAAGTTGAGCGAGAATTTTCTAGCGAGTTTTGTCACGATCCTGTAGCCTTTGTTTTTCTACACGAGACTCGGAAGAACTCGCACTCTAGTCCTTGAGGGCCTTGCATCTCCGCTGCTTATTAAATTTGTATCGTCGGCTGGCCTCAAAGCGTACGAGATTAACGTCACGGGCAACGCGAGTACACTGATTAGAAAAACTGTCGGCGGGGGATACAAATGAAAATATGTATGAAAAAAAACAATATTGAGAAAAGCGAATAATTAGTGAATATTCGTAAGAAAATTTTGCAATAATCGTAACACTTATTGAATACAGTACGTTTACCACTCTTATTGCAAAATATTAATTATTTTTACAAGCACGTCGTTCGAAGAAAATATAAATTTATTAAAAACAAAAAACAATCATTATTTCGGCATCTTGTTGCACATCAGTGGCCACATTTTATTCAAATGCCATTATTCGAAAAATAAATTACGATTATCGAGACGCGCATTTAAATCCAACAGCGGAAAAAATCGCCGCGTAAAATGTCGATGTGCTTTTTTTTACTCACGCAAACGCATTTTGTTTTTCTTTGTCGCAGGAGACTGGCAGAAACTAACGCTCGAATATGTGCGTATCGGACACGCAGACAAGTGATCGAATCAATTTTTTTACGTTTTACATGTGATGCCGTAAAACTTAACATTGGAAGCTCTTTATAGAAGGCGCCTGCCCCCTCTGCTTGCCATCCATGGAGTTATACGAACTATGATAGGGAGGTTCATTCTCTACCGAATAAGTGGGTGGGCACTGGGAACAATCGATACCTATTTTAATACCTCGCTAATTTAATTTGTTTTTAACCGTATTAGGTATAAAAAAACAATCCTAATGCTTATGATTCGTACAAAAATGAAAAATAATTTAAAAATACAATGTTTTTTACTCAATTATAATTTTGGACTTCGGAAAATTGCAACTGAGTTGTCCATAATTGTTTCGTAGCTGATTTTATTTATTTTTAATGACAACTGTAGTGGGAAATAGCCAAAATGTTTTACATTAAATTCAAAGTAATAAAATCATGAAATATATTTTTTTATATATACGTATATATTTATTTTTTAAACGTTATCGATTTCGTTGTCGGACGATTTTATATGAGCAGCCTTGACGGTTCAAATTGTCCGCAACGTTACTCTACTTTTCCGCCAAATGCATAAAGGGCGTGGTATTCGCTACCAAGCGTAAAAAAATGCAGACTCGCGTGCGGTGGAAAGCAAAAGTCACGGGGAACACGAATAAGTGCGTGCAGCATAAAATGTAACGCATGTAGTCGCATAAGCCGAGCTTGCACGAGCTGGGAAATCAAGATTCTATAATTAGCACGCGCGAGTGCCCTCAACGGTAGTGCGACACCTACAAATGACGATTGCGTGCAACGTCATTTCCTCTCTATCGGACCTGGACACATGTTCTGCCAGGGTACACGTTTCTTCATGCTTCACCTCTAGTCCTAAACGTTATGAAAATGTGAATAATATTCGATAAACAAAAATATTCATGTATGCAAATAACTAGAGAATACCGTGGTTAACGATGTCGAAAGAAGAAACAAAGATGTATATTGTTATTACAGTTCAAAAGTGTTACACTTTAATGTTATGATTTAACGGGGCTGCTGTGACCCCAAATTCGATTTTCAATATTTTTATCTTACGTGAGCATTGTCATGACAAGATCGGGATTTTATACACAATTAATAAATAGGCTTGCCTAAATCGAGATTTTTTTACTGAAAAGTGTTGAGCACTAATGAAGTTATTTTTATTTAAGCAAAGTTCAGCCTTTGAATGGGTTTCTGAAATATCGACAATTACGACAATGGCAAATTGTAGAATGAAAAGTTCGATTTTCGCCAAAAAAAAAAAACAAATTCAATAATTTGTTATTAATAAGTGGATAAATATGAAAAAATCATCCAGTCATTCGATAGGAGATTTCATGAACTATACTCTGTCCCAATTTGAAGGGTATCGGACGATGAGATTTTGAGACATGAATTACATCGTTTCGCAAAACATAGTTTCGAGAAGAAGCCAATAAATAAAGGTGAATCCTGACTCTACACAGAAGTCGTCATAACTTGGTCAGTTTGTGATATTTAAAAAAATGTTGGCTCCGGATTAAAATTAAGATTCTAGCCTATAAAACTGCAATACAAAAACCGTATTATCGGTATTCCAAGCTGTCTGACACCTCTCAACTCATATTGTCCGTGCCTTTCGGGAAAAAAATCCAGTCGATAAATTACTCATTTACAATCAAGAATATTATACTACTTTATTCCAAATAATCGCTCTATCAAATTTTCCAAAAACATTTCGCACAATTTCCGAAAAAACAATACTCTTTTTTTTTAAGTCAAGAAAATTTCGGCAGCCACTGCGTCAGTTACCCCAGCGATTCGCGGATACGAAATCCCGCAGACGACGAAGAAAGTGAATCATTATATCATACACGGAGCAATTACATTTGAAATAATTGCTCGCGCAAAACGTTTACCTCGTAAATAATTTGAGGACGTCGTTTCCGTCGTGCAGCTGTCCGCAGCAAGAGTGAAAGTTCCCGAAAGCAAACGAAACCGTTAAAAAAGATTTAAAAAAAAGCTAAGATCTGCAACCGGATATCGATATACATTGATGCACCGTTTCGAAGAAAATGTAAATTATGGGGATCGAAAAAAGAATCCTCGAAACGACACCTGCTTTTCACGAGCAACTTTCCAAATCGGGAGGGCCAGATTTTTAAAGATTTCTCGCTCCCTCTTTTTTTTCTTTCTCTGTTCCTCTCTCTCTCTCTTTCTCTCTCTCTCTCACACACACGCACACACACTCGCGTATGTTATTTTTCATCACTTAACAACCCGGGCCGAGATTTCTCAATCGCCCGAGGCGCATGCATGCACCTGGGCCCATATTTATCGATATATAAAACCTACGCTCAGCAGAGCCCTCGAACAAAATCGGAGCCCCGAAAAGTATTCGAAGCGAACGGTTCTCGATATTTCGTCTTGGTGCCATATTCGTCTTATTAAAAATTCACGAAAAAGAAGCCTCACGACATTTGGGTAAATACGTGGATCAGGTGGCATTCAGAAAGGAATAAGAACACATTTTACATTTGAAAGAGACCTAACGACTTTAAAAAAAAAACGATTAAAATCGACAGTTCGAAATTTTTTACATTTGCATTCTGGATCTCTCCACTCATCAACGGGATCACTCATTTATTTATTCACTTATCAAATTTTCCATACAGTTTTCCTAGATTTTTCATCTTTTATATTAATATTTAGTTATCTTGCATGTAAGAAAATGATCATGCATTTTTAAAATTCAAATCATTTCCTATTCAATTATTGTTTATTTTTTGTTTATAAAATCTACGAAAAGTAGACAATGACTAAATAAACAATAATTTATACATTTAGAAATGAATTGTTGAATTTTCTTTTCATCGCGGTTTCTCGTTTATTCATTCACTACGAGGTTTTTCATCCAGTTATTTATTCTTCTATCTATCAATCTCATAAAAAATTACTTTCTGTTAATTTTATATTCGTTTTTAGTCACCTCGTGTAAAAGAAAAATCATTTCGAAATGTACGAATTGGCTTTTATTTATTCTGTTTACAGAATGAACGAAATAATAAGCAATGTAGGATTTTAAAGTCGCGCCTACGTTGGCGCAACGACGCTTGCCAGCGTTAGGACGTCGGCCCGACTCTGTTCGCCAACGTCGTTTTGGGGTCCAATAAACGTCCAAATGATAACGTCGGTCCGACGATCCTCCCAAACGTTGCGCCACAATATTTAATCGATGTTGGCCCTTCGTCGATTGCAACGTCGGCCCTACGCCGATTGTTGCGTCGGGCCTGCGCTGACTGCGGTATCGATCCTACGTCGATGATCGCGTCGACCCTACATCCATTGCGGCATCGAACCTACGTCGTTAGCGCAATCGACCCTACGTCGTTTGCGACGATGGCACTACATTTACGAGAGGGTGTTTAAAGGAATAGCAGATTGAATATTTAAAAGAAAAAAGACATAGCATTAATAGAAATTTATTGTCAGTGATTGACGTATTGATGTCTAGCTTAGGTTATAAATATATTCAGTCTTATAACTTCATAAATATATTCAGTCTTACAACTTCATAAATATATTCAGTCTTACAACTTCATAAATATATTCAGTCTTACAACGTTATTAATATATTCAGTCCTACAACGTTATAAACGCTAGAATGGTAACAAAAATGTGAAGAAGGCCCAAAGGAACTATCAATCGTATCTGCTCCCGAAACATACACGGAGAGAATTTTTAAGTATTTTTTACGGTGAAATCTCCCTAAAAATTACATTAAAAATTTGAAACCGGTGACAAATGTGCACATAGTCAAATATTGACACTAGCTTTTAATATTTTGCTTTCATTCATGTAAAAATTTAAGCAAGTAGCATAATTTTTTACATTTCTTTCAGTAAAAATTCTGACACATTCTCGCGTAGAATTTTAACAATGGGCTGCCTCAAAACTTCCAAGTTTCTACAGTAAAAATAACCTGAACAAACTTGAAATTTCTAAAATCCCTAGCGAAAAATGAATTCCCTATGATTAAATAAATAATCTATATACTGTATTTCTGAACATTTGTGTTCTTGATTGCAACTTATTTTAGCATATCATCTTTCCGTACCATTGTAGACGTCCTTTATCGAAGTTTCTCTTCACGTTTCTTTGTTTTCTTGCGTACAACTGCGTAGAACACGTTAGACTGCACGAGACCACGAGGCTTTCTTGGCCCATGTTTCGTACTATAATGCGCATGCGCGGTACCGCTGTTGCTAAGTAACGCGGGTCGGCGTCGTTCATGCTCGTCATACTGCGTCATACGTAAGCCCACTCTCACTGCTTGCGTTCACGTATACGCACGCTCGCACACAGAGCTCACGCGTACGGTCAGGCGACCTGGCCCTAACTGATTTTACTATAAAGAACGTAAAATTCCGGTGGACGCACGGAAAAGTTCAGCTTCCTTTTTTAAATTTTTATGGAAAACACGCAAATTTCTCAATGTTCCACTGAAAAATTTCATTTATATTAGCACTTTTTTAACTTATTGTCGTAATCTTTACGTTTCATGAAATTTTACTATTAATTTCAGTAAACATTCTGGAAAATATTTTAAATTTCTGTTACGCAAAAGTAAATTTTGATTCATTTCCATGAAAATTTATAATTTATTTCCTAAAAACCTGAAGGATTGCACATTTGTCACCGAGTTACTGTGATTTCACAGTAAAAATTACTTAAAAATTCTCTCCGTGTAGCTGTTAGAAGTTGATTGGTGGGCAGAAGCGTTAACTTCGTTTTCCTCTTTATGGAGACGACGAAAGGTTTTTACGCGATTATATGAAGACCTATTTTTATCCGCCATTGGTTAAATTAATTCCACTGTGGAATATCCACACCGTTTAGGTTGCGCGCTACACAATACTGTTCAGGCAAGCTCAAAAGAAAATTCGAACGGTGGAGGTCGGGTACCAACGGTCTACTGGACTTTGTTTACGGTCAAGCATCGGTCGAGCTCTAGGTCTACAAAAAATGGTCACCTACACCCGTGCGACGATTACCCAGTGTCGGATTAAACGTGGTAGCCAACGTTGCGCGAAGTACTGATCATAACGACCTATGTGAAGTTGGCAACTGACTTTACAGAAAGTATTTTTTTTTTTTGCATTCGTTTGTACTCGGTTTGTACCCGTTTGTACCGTCTTAAATTTCGGTTGTACCTTAAGGGGGAAAAAAGTACGAGGGTATGAAAAAATGAACCGCATCCCATTTAGAGCTAAGCAATTTTAATAAACGTGACTGAAAATAGAATCGTTTGTACCCGTTTGTACCGTTAAACATTTTTTTTTTTGAATTTTTTTTTCAAAATTTTTTCTGAAAAAAAAAATTTTCGATTTTTTGTTTTTTTAATTTCCGTTTGTACCGACAAGTATATCGTTTGGACCACCTAGAAATCGTTTCTATTCATTCGTATCGGTGAGTACATCGTTTCTACCACCGTGTAATCGCTTATACCCATTCGTACTGACGAGTATATTGTTTGCACCACCAAGAAAACGTTTGTACCCGTCTGTACTATCGAGCAATCGTTTGTACCCGTTCGTATCGACGAGTATATCGTTTGTACCACCGAGAAATCGTTTGTACCCGTCTGTACTATCGAGCAATCGATTGTACCCGCTCGTATCGACGGGTATATCGTTTGTACCACCGAAAAAACGTTTTTACCCGTCTGTACTATCGAGGAATCGTTTGTACCCATTCGTTCTGACGAGTATATCGTTTGTACCAACGAGGAAACGTTTGTACCCGTCTGTACTATCGAGCAATCGGTTGTACCCGTTCGTATCGACGAGTATATCGTTTGTACCACCGAGAAATCGTTTGTACCCGTCTGAACTATCGAGCAATCGATTGTACCCGTTCGTATCGACGAGTATATCGTTTGTACCACCGAGAAAACGTTTGTACCCGTCTGTACTATCGAGGAATCGTTTGTACCCATTCGTTCTGACGAGTATATCGTTTGTACCACCGAGAAAACGTTTGTACCCGTCTGTACTATCGAGCAATCGTTTGTACCCATTCGTATCGACGAGTATATCGTTTGTACCACCGAGAAATCGTTTGTACCCGTCTGTACTATCGACCAATCGTTCGTACCCATTCGTATCGACGAGTATTTCGTATGTGCCGCCGAGAAAACGTTTGTACCCGTCTGTACTATCGGGCAATCGGTTGTACCCATTCGTACTGACGAGAATATCGTTTTTACCAAAGAGAAAACGTTTGTACCCGTATGTACTATCGAGCAATCGTTTGTACCCGTTCGTATCGACGAGTATATCGTTTGTACCACCGAGAAATCGTTTGTACCCGTCTGTACTATCGAGCAATCGATTGTACCCGCTCGTATCGACGAGTATATCGTTTGTACCACCGAGAAAACGTTTTTACCCGTCTGTACTATCGAGGAATCGTTTGTACCCATTCGTTCTGACGAGTATATCGTTTGTACCAACGAGGAAACGTTTGTACCCGTCTGTACTATCGAGGAAACGTTTGTACCCATTCGTATCGACGAGTATATCGTTTGTACCACCGAGAAATCGTTTGTACCCGTCTGAACTATCGAGCAATCGATGGTACCCGTTCGTATCGACGAGTATATCGTTTGTACCACCGAGAAAACGTTTGTACCCGTCTGTACTATCGAGGAATCGTTTGTACCCATTCGTTCTGACGAGTATATCGTTTGTACCACCGAGAAAACGTTTGTACCCGTCTGTACTATCGAGCAATCGTTTGTACCCATTCGTATCGACGAGTATATCGTTTGTACCACCGAGAAATCGTTTGTACCCGTCTGTACTATCGACCAATCGTTCGTACCCATTCGTATCGACGAGTATTTCGTATGTGCCGCCGGGAAAACGTTTGTACCCGTCTGTACTATCGGGCAATCGGTTGTACCCATTCGTACTGACGAGTATATCGTTTTTACGAAATAGAAAACGTTTTTACCCGTATGTACTATCGAGCAATCGTTTGTACCCGTTCGTATCGACGAGTATATCGTTTGTACCACCGAGAAATCGTTTGTATCCGTCTGTACTATCGAGCAATCGTTTGTACCCATTCGTACTGACGAGTGTATCGTTTGTACCAGCGAGAAAACGTTTGTACCCGTCTGTACTATCGAGCAATCGATTGTACCCGTTCGTATCGACGAGTATATCGTTTGTACCATCGAGAAAACGTTTGTACCTGTCTGTACTATAGAGGAATCGTTTGTACCCATTCGTCCTGACGAGTATATCGTTTGTACCACCGAGAAAACGTTTGTACCCATCTGTACTATCGAGCAATCGTTTGTACACGTTCGTACCGACGAGTACATCGTTTGTACCACCGAGGAAACGTTTGTACCCGTCTGTACTATCGAGCAATCGATTGTACCCGTTCGTATCGACGAGTATGTCGTTTGTGCCACCGAGAAATCGTTTGTACCCGTCTGTACTATCGACCAATCGTTTGTACCCATTCGTATCAACGAGTATTTCGTATGTACCACCGAGAAAACGTTTGTCCCCGTCTGAACTATCGAGCAATCGTTTGTACCCATTCGTACTGAGGAGTGTATCGTTTGTACCAGCGACAAAACGTTTGTACCCATCTGTACTATCGAGCAATCGATTGTACCACTTCGAATCGACGAGTATATCGTTTGTACCATCGAGAAAACGTTTGTACCTGTCTGTACTATCGAGAAATCGTTTGTACCCATTCGTCCTGACGAGTATATCGTTTGTACCACCGAGAAAACGTTTGTACCCATCTGTACTATCGAGCAATCGTTTGTACCCGTTCGTACCGACGAGTACATCGTTTGTACCACCGAGGAAACGTTTGTACCCGTCTGTACTATCGAGCAATCGTTTGTACCCGTTCGTATCGACGAGTATGTGGTTTGTACCACCGAGAAATCGGTTGTACCCGTCTGTACTATCGACCAATCGTTTGTACCCATTCGTATCAACGAGTATATCGTATGTACCACCGAGAAAAAGTTTGTCCCCGTCTGAACTATCGGGCAATCGTTTGTACCCATTCGTACTGACGAGTATATCGTTTGTGCCAACGAGAAAACGTTTGTACCCGTCTGTACTATCGAGCAATCGTTTGTACCCGTTCGTATCGACGAGTATATCGTTTGTACGACCGAGAAATCGTTTGTACCCGTCAGTACTATCGAGCAATCGATTGGATCCGTTCGTATCGACGAGTATATCGTTTGTACCACCGAGAAAACGTTTGTACCCGTCTGTACTATCGAGGAATCGTTTGTACCCATTCGTTCTGACGAGTATATCGTTTGTACCAACGAGAAAACGTTTGTACCCGTCTGTACTATCGAGCAATCGTTCGTACCCGTTCGAATCGACGAGTATATCGTTTGTAGCACCGAGAAATCGTTTGTACCTATCTGTACTATCGACCAATCGTTTGTACCCATTCGTATCGACAAGTATTTCGTATGTACCGCCGAGAAAACGTTTGGACCCGTCTGTACTATCGGGCAATCGGTTGTACCCATTCGTACTGACGAGTATATCGTTTTTACCAAAGAGAAAATGTTTGTACCCGTATGTACTATCGAGCAATCGTTTGTACCCGTTCGTATCGACGAGTATATCGTTTGTACCACCGAGAAATCGTTTGTACCCGTCTGTACTATCGAGCAATCGTTTGTACCCATTCGTACTGACGAGTGTACCGTTTGTACCAGCGAGAAAACGTTTGTACCCGTCTGTACTATCGAGCAATCGATTGTACCCGTTCGTATCGACGAGTATATCGCTTGTACCATCGAGAAAACGTTTGTACCTGTCTGTACTATCGAGGAATCGTTTGTACCCATTCGTCCTGACGAGTATATCGTTTGTACCACCGAGAAAACGTTTGTGCCCATCTGTACTATCGAGCAATCGTTTGTACCCGTTCGTATCGACGAGTACATCGTTTGTACCACCGAGGAAACCATTGTACCCGACTGTACTATCGAGCAATTGTTTGCACCCGTTCGTATCGACGAGTATGTCGTATGTACCACCGAGAAATCGTTTGTACCCGTCTGTACTATCGACCAATCGTTTGTACCCATTCGTATCAACGAGTAGTTCGTGTGTGCCACCGAGAAACCGTTTGTCCCCGTCTGAACTATCGGGCAATCGTTTGTACCCGTTCGTACTGACGAGTATATCGTTTGTACCAACGAGAAAACGTTTGTCCCCGTCTGTACTATCGAGCAATCGTTTGTACCCGTTCGTATCGACGAGTATATCGTTTGTACCACCGAGAAATCGTTTGTACCCGTCTGTACTATCGAGCAATCGATTGTACCCATTTGTAATGATGAGTGTATCGTTTGTACCAGCGAGAAAACGTTTGTACCCGTCTGTATTATCGAGCAATCGTTTGTACCCATTCGTACTGACGAGTGTATCGGTTGTCCCAGCGAGAAAACGTTTGTACCCGTCTGTACTATCGAGCAATCGATTGTACCCGTTCGTATCGACGAGTATATCGTTTGTACCATCGAGAAAACGTTTGTACCTGTCTGTACTATCGAGGAATCGTTTGTACCGATTCGTCCTGACGAATATATCGTTTGTACCACCGAGAAAACGCTTGTACCCGTCTGTACTATCGACCAATCGTTTGTACCCATTCGTATCAACGAGTATTTCGTATGTACCACCGAGAAAACGTTTGTCGCCGTCTGAACTATCGGGCAATCGTTTGTACCCATTCGTACTGACGAGTATATCGTTTGTACCAACGAGAAAACGTTTGTACCCGTCTGTACTATCGAGCAATCGTTTGTACCCGTTCGTATCGACGAGTATATCGTTTGTACCACCGAGAAATCGTTTGTACCCGTCTGTACTATCGAGCGATCGATTGTACCCGTTCGTATCGACGAGTAAGTCGTATTTACCACCGAGAAAACGTTTGTACCTGTCTGTACTATCGAGGAATCGTTTGTACCCATTCGTTCTGACGCGTATACCATTTGTACCACCGAGAAAACGTTTGTACCCGTCTGTACTATCGGGCAATCGGTTGTACCCATTCGTACCGACGAGTATATCGTTTTTACCAACGAGAAAACGTTTGTACCCGTATGTACTATCGAGCAATCGTTTGTACCCGTTCGTATCGACGATTATATCATTTGTACCACCGAGAAATCGTTTGTACCCGTCTGTACTATCGAGCAATCGTTTGTACCCATTCGTACTGACGAGTGTATCGTTTGTACCAGCGAGAAAACGTTTGTACCCTTCTGTACTATCGAGCAATCGATTGTACCCGTTCGTATTGACGAGTATATCGTTTGTACCATCGAGAAAACGTTTGTACCTGTCTGTACTATCGAGGAATCGTTTGTACCCATTCGTCCTGACGAGTATATCGTTTGTACCACCGAGAAAACGTTTGTACCCATCTGTACTATCGAGCAATCGTTTCTACCCGGTCGTATCGGCGAGCATATCATTTGTACCAGAGAGAAATCGTTTGTACCCATGTACGCTGACTTACTCACTTACTCTACGAAACTTACGCTAGGCGGTACAAACGATATACTCTTTGGCACGAAACAATAGAAATTATTTCTCGGTGGTACAAACGACATACTCGTCAGTATGCACCGAAACACAAGATTGTGCTGGTACAAATGATGTACTCGTTGGTACGAAATGGTACAAACGATTACTCGATGACGGAAACCCAAGCGATCGATTTCTCGGCGGTACAAACGATCTGCTCGTCAGGACGTATGGGTTCAAACGTTTCCTCGGTGGTACAAACGATATACTCGTCAGTACTAAAGGGTACAAACGATTGCTCGATAAGACAGACAGGTACGAACTTTTTCTCGGTGGTACATACGATATACTCGTCAGTACGAACGGGTACAAACGATTGCTCGTTAGTACAGACGGATAGAAACGTTTTCTCGGTGGTACAAACGATATACTCGTCAGTACGAATGGGTACAAACGATTGCTCGATAGTACAGACTGGTGCAAACGTTTCCTCGGTGGTACAAACGATATACTCGTCGATACCAACGGGTACAAACGATTTCCCGGTGGTACAAACGATATACTCGTCGATACGAACGGGTACAAACGATTGCTCGATAGTACAGACAGGTACGAACTTTTTCTCGGTGGTACAAGCGATATACTCGTCAGTACGAACGGGTACAAGCGATTGCTCGATAGTACAGCTGGGTAGAAACGTTGTCTCGGTGGTACAAACGATATACTCGTCGATACTAACGAGTACAGACGGGTACAAACGTTTCGTCAGTGGTACAAACGATATGCTCGTCGATACGAACGGGTACAAACGATTGCTCCATAGTACAGACGGGTACAAACGTTTTCTCGGTAGTACAAACGATATACTCGTCGATACGAACGGGTACAATCGATTGCTCTATAGTACAGACGGGTACAAACGAATTCTCGGTGGTACAAACGATATACTCGTCGATACGAACGGGTACAAACGATTGCTCGATATTACAGACGGGTACAAACGTTTTCTCGTTGTTACAAACGATATACTCGTCAGTAAGAATGGGTACAAACGATTGCCCGATAGTTCAGATGGGGAGAAACGTTTTCTCGGTGGTACATACGAGATACTCGTTGATACGAATGGGTACAAACGATTGGTCGATAGTACAGACGGGTACAAACGATTTCTCGGTGGTACAAACGATATTCTCGTCGATACGAATGGGTACAAACGATTGCTCGATAGTACAGACGGGTACAAACGTTTCCTCGGTGGTACAAACAATGTACTCGTCGATACGAACGGGTACAAACGATTGCTCGATAGTACAGATGGGTACAAACGTCTTCTCGGTGGTACAAACGATATACTCGTCAGGACGAATGGGTACAAACGATTCCTCGATAGTACAAACAAGTACAACCATTTTCTATATGGTACAAACGACATACTCGTCGATACGAACGGGTACAATCGATTGCTCGATAGTACAGACGGGTACAAACGTTCTCTCGCTGGTACAAACGATACACTCGTCAGTACGAATGGGTACAAACGATTGCTCGATAGTACAGACGGGTACAAACGATTTCTCGGTGGTTCATACGATATACTCGTCGATACGAACGGGTACAAACGATTGCTCGATAGTACATACGGGTACAAACGTTTTCTCGTTGGTAAAAACGATATACTCGTCAGTACGAATGGGTACAACCGATTGCCCGATAGTCCAGACGGGTACAAACGTTTTCTCGGTGGTACAAACGATATACTCATCGATACGAATGGGTACAAACGATTGCTCGGTAGTACAGACGGGTACAAACGTTTCCTCGGTGGTACAAACGATATACTCGTCGATACGAACGGGTACAAACGATTGCTCGATAGTACAGATGGGTACAAACATTTTCTCGGTGGTACATATGATACACTCGTTAGGACGAATGGGTACAAAGGATTCCTCGATAGTACAGACAGGTACAAACGTTTTCTCGATGGTACAAACGATATACTCGTCGATACGAACGGGTACAATCGATTGCTCGATAGTACAGACGGGTACAAACGATTTCTCGGTGGTACAAACGATATACTCGTCGATACGAACGGGTACAAACGATTGCTCGATATTACAGACGGCTACAAACGATTTCTCGTTGGTACAAACGATATACTCGTCAGTACGAATGGGTACAAACGATTGCCCGATAGTTCAGACGGGGACAAACGTATTCTCGGTGGTACATACGTAATACTCGTTGATACGAATGGGTACAAACGATTGGTCGATAGTACAGACGGGTACAAACGATTTCTCGGTAGTACAAACGACATACTCGTCGATACGAACGGGTACAAACGATTGCTCGATAGTACAGACGGGTACAAACGTTTCCTCGGTGGTACAATCGATGTACTCGTCGATACGAACGGGTACAAACGATTGCTCGATAGTACAGATGGGTACAAACGTTTTCTCGGTGGTACAAACGATATACTCGTCAGGACAAATGGGTACAAACGATTCCTCGATAGTACAGACAGGTACAAACATTTTCTCGATGGTACAAACGATATACTCGTCGTTACGAACGGGTACAATCGATTGCTCGATAGTACAGACGGGTACAAACGTTTTCTCGCTGGTACAAACGATACACTCGTCAGTACGAATGGGTACAAACGATTGCTCGATAGTACAGACGGGTACAAACGATTTCTCGGTGGTACAAACGATATACTCGTCGATACGAACGGGTACAAACGATTGCTCGATAGTACATACGGGTACAAACGTTTTCTCGTTGGTAAAGACGATATACTCGTCAGGACGAATGGGTACAAACGATTCCTCGATAGTACAGACAGGTACAAACGTTTTCTCGGTGGTACAAACGATATACTCGTCGATACGAACGGGTACAATCGATTGCTCGATAGTACAGACGGGTACAAACGATTTCTCGGTGGTACAGACGATATACTTGTCGATCCGAACGGGTACAATCGATTGCTCGATAGTACAGACGGGTACAAACGTTTCCTCGGTGGTACAAACGATGTACTCGTCGATACGAACGGGTACAAACGATTGCTCGATAGTACAGATGGGTACAAAAGTTTTCTCGGTGGTACAAACGATATACTCGTCAGGACGAATGGGTACAAACGATTCCTCGATAGTACAGAAAGGTACAAACGTTTTCTCGATGGTACAAACGATATACTTGTCGATACGAACGGGTACAATCGATTGCTCGATAGTACAGACGGGTACAATCGTTTTCTCGCTGGTACAAACGATACACTCGTCAGTACGAATGGGAACAACCGATTGCCCGATAGTACAGACGGGTACAAACGTTTTCTCGGTGGTACATACGAAATACTCGTCGATACGAATGGGTACAAACGATTGGTCGATAGTACAAACGATTTCTCGGTGGTACAAACGATATACTCGTCGATACGAATGGGTACAAACGACTGCTCGCTAGTACAGACGGGTACAAACGATTTCTCGGTGGTACAAACGATATACTCGTCGATACGAATGGGTACAAACGACTGCTCGCTAGTACAGACGGGTACAAACGATTTCTCGGTGGTACAATCGATATACTCGTCAGAACGAATGGGTACAAACGATTCCTCGATAGTACAGACGGGTACAAACGTTTTCTCGCTGGTACAAACGATACACTCGTCAGTACGAATGGGTACAAACGATTCCTCGATAGTACAGACGCGTACAAACGTTTTCTCGGTGGTACAAACGATATACTCGTGGATACGAACGGGTACAATCGATTGCTCGATAGTACAGACGGGTACAAACGATTTCTCGGTGGTACAAACGATATACTCGTCGATACGAACGGGTACAATCGATTGCTCGATATTACAGACGGCTACAAACGTTTTCTCGTTGGTACAAACGATATACTCGTCAGTACGAATGGGTACAAACGATTGCCCGATAGTTCAGACGGGGACAAACGTTTTCTCGGTGGTACATACGTAATATTCGTTGCTACGAATGGGTACAAACGATTGGTCGATAGTACAGACGGGTACAAACGATTTCTCGGTGGTACAAACGACATACTCGTCGATACGAACGGGTACAAACGATTGCTCGATAGTACAGACGGGTACAAACGTTTCCTCGGTGGTACAAGCGATGTACTCGTCGATACGAACTGGTACAAACGATTGCTCGATAGAACAGATGGGTACAAACGTTTTCTCGGTGGTACAAACGATATACTCGTCAGGACGAATGGGTACAAACGATTCCTCGATAGTACAGACAGGTACAAACATTTTCTCGATGGTACAAACGATATACTCGTCGATACGAACGGGTACAGTCGATTGCTCGATAGAACAGACGGGTACAAACGTTTCCTCGCTGGTACAAACGATACACTCGTCAGTACGAATGGGTACAAACGATTGCTCGATAGTACAGACGGGTACAAACGATTTCTCGGTGGTACAAACGATATACTCGTCGATACGAACGGGTACAAACGATTGCTCGATAGTACATACGGGTACAAACGTTTTCTCGTTGGTAAAGACGATATACTAGTCAGGACGAATGGGTACAAACGATTCCTCGATAGTACAGACAGGTACAAACGTTTTCTCGATGGTACAAACGATGTACTAGTCGATACGAACGGGTACAAACGATTGCTCGATAGTACAGATGGGTACAAACGATTTCTCGGTGGTACAAACGATATACTCGTCGATACGAACGGGTACAAACGATTGCTCGATAGTACAGACGGGTACAAACGTTTTCTCGTTGGTACAAACGATATACTCGTCAGTACGAATGGGTACAAACGATTGACCGATAGTTCAGACGGGGACAAACGTTTTCTCGGTGGTACATACGAAATACTCGTTGATACGAATGGGGACAAACGATTGGTCGATAGTACAGACGGGTACAAACGATTTCTCGGTGGTACAAACGATATACTTGTCGATACGAACGGGTACAATCGATTGCTCGATAGTACAGACGGGTACAAACGTTTTCTCGCTGGTACAAACGATACACTCGTCAGTACAAATGGGTGCAAACGATTGCTCGATAGTACAGACGGGTACAAACGTTTTCTCACTGGTACAAACGATACACTCGTCAGTACGAATGGGTACAAACGATTGCCCGATAGTTCAGACGGGGACAAACGTTTTCTCGGTGGTACATACGAAATACTCGTTGATACGAATGGGTACAAACGATTGGTCGATAGTACAGACGGGTACAAACGATTTCTCGGTGGTACAAACGACATACTCGTCGATACGAACGGGTACAAACGATTGCTCGATAGTACAGACGGGTACAAACGTTTCCTCGGTGGTACAAACGATGTACTCGTCGATACGAACGGGTACAAACGATTGCTCGATAGTACAGATGGGTACAAACGTTTTCTCGGTGGTACAAACGATATACTCGTCAGGACGAATGGGTACAAACGATTCCTCGTTAGTACAGACAGCTACAAACGTTTTCTCGGTGGTACAAACGATATACTCGTCGATACGAACGGGTACAATCGATTGCTCGATAGTACAGACGGGTACAAACGATTTCTCGGTGGTACAAACGATATACTCGTCGATACGAACGGGTACAAACGATTGCTCGATAGTACAGACGGGTACAAACGTTTTCTCGTTGGTACAAACGATATACTCGTCAGTACGAATGGGTACAAACGATTGCCCGATAGTACAGACGGGTACAAACGTTTTCTCGGTGGTACAAACGATGTACTCGTCGATACGAACGGGTACAAACGATTGCTCGATAGTACAGATGGGTACAAACGTTTTCTCGGTGGTACAAACGATATACTCGTCAGGACGAACGGGTACAAACGATTCCTCGATAGTACAGTCAGGTACAAACGTTTTCTCGGTGGTACAAACGATATACTCGTCGATACGAACGGGTACAATCGATTGCTCGATAGTACAGACGGGTACAAACGATTTCTCGGTGGTACATACGATATACTCGTCGATACGACCGGGTACAAACGATTGCTCGATAGTACAGACGGGTACAAACGTTTTCTCGTTGGTACAAACGATATACTCGTCAGTACGAATGGGTACAAACGATTGCCCGATAGTTCAGACGGGGACAAACGTTTTCTCGGTGGTACATACGAAATACTCGTTGATACGAATGGGTACAAACGATTGGTCGATAGTCCAGACGGGTACAAACGATTTCTCGGTTGTACAAACGACATACTCGTCGATACGAACGGGTGCAAACGATTGCTCGATAGTACAGACGGGTACAAGCGTTTCCTCGGTGGTACAAACGATGTACTCGTCGATACGAACGGGTACAAACGATTGCTCGATAGTACAGATGGGTACAAACGTTTTCTCGGTGGTACAAACGATATACTCGTCAGGACGAATGGGTACAAACGATTCCTCGATAGTACAGACAGGTACAAACGTTTTCTCGATCGTACAAACGATATACTCGTCGATACGAACGGGTACAATCGATTGCTCGATAGTACAGACGGGTACAAACGTTTTCTCGCTGGTACAAACGATACATTCGTCAGTACGAATGGGTACAACCGATTGCCCGATAGTTCAGACGGGTACAAACGTTTTCTCGCTGGTACAAACGATACACTCATCAGCATGAATGGGTACAAACGATTCCTCGATAGTACAGACGGGTACAAACGGTTTCTCGGTGGTACAACCGATATACTCGTCGATACGAACGGGTACAATCGATTGCTCGATAGTACAGACGGGTACAAACGATTTCTCGGTGGTACAAACGATATACTCGTCGATACGAATGGGTACAAACGATTGCTCGATATTACAGACCGGTACAAACGTTTTCTCGTTGGTACAAACGATATACTCGTCAGTACGAATGGGTACGAACGATTGCCCGATAGTTCAGACGGGGACAAACGTTTTCTCGGTGGTACATACGAAATACTCGTTGATACGAATGGGTACAAACGATTCGTCGATAGGACAGACGGGTACAAACGATTTCTCGGTGGTACAAACGACATACTCGTCGATACGAATGGGTACAAAAGATTGCTCGATAGTACAGACGGGTACAAACGTTTCCTCGGTGGTACAAACGATGTACTCGTCGATACGAACGGGTACAAACGATTGCTCTATAGTACAGATGGGTACAAACGTTTCCACGGTGGTACAAACGATATACTCGTCAGGACGAATGGGCACAAACGATTCCTCGATAGTACAGACAGGTACAAACATTTTCTCGATGGTACAAACGACATACTCGTCGATACGAACGGGTACAATCGATTGCTAGATAGTACAGACGGGTACAAACGTTTTCTCGCTGGTACAAACGATACACTCGACAGTACGAATGGGTACAAACGATTGCTCGATAGTACAGACGGGTACAAACGATTTCTCGGTGGTACAGACGATATACTCGTTGATACGAACGGGTACAAACGATTGCTCGATAGTGCAGACGGGTACAAACGTTTTCTCGTTGTTACAAACGATATACTCGTCAGTACGAATGGGTACAAACGATTGCCCGATAGTTCAGACGGGGACAAACGTTTTCTCGGTGGTAAATATGAAATACTCGTTGATACGAATGGGTACAAACGATTGGTCGATAGTACAGACGGGTACAAACGATTTCTCGGTGGTACAAACGACATACTCGTCGATACGAACGGGTACAAACGATTGCTCGATAGTACAGACGGGTACAAACGTTTCCTCGGTGGTACAAACGATGTACTCGTCGATACGAACGGGTACAAACGATTGCTCGATAGTACAGATGGGTACAAACGTTTTCTCGGTGGTACAAACGATATACTCGTCAGGACGAATGGCTACAAACGATTCCTCGTTAGTACAGACAGGTACAAACGTTTTCTCGGTGGTACAAACGATATACTCGTCGATACGAACGGGTACAATCGATTGCTCGATAGTACAGACGGGTACAAACGATTTCTCGGTGGTACAAACGATATACTCGTCGATACGAACGGGTACAAACGATTGCTCGATAGTACAGACGGGTACAAACGTTTTCTCGTTGGTACAAACGATATACTCGTCAGTACGAATGGGTACAAACGATTGCCCGATAGTACAGACGGGTACAAACGTTTTCTCGGTGGTGCAAACGATGTACTCGTCGATACGAACGGGTACAAACGATTGCTCGATAGTACAGATGGGTACAAACGTTTTCTCGGTGGTACAAACGATATACTCGTCAGGACGAACGGGTACAAACGATTCCTCGATAGTACAGTCAGGTACAATCGTTTTCTCGGTGGTACAAACGATATACTCGTCGATACGAACGGGTACAATCGATTGCTCGATAGTTCAGACGGGTACAAACGATTTCTCGGTGGTACATACGATATACTCGTCGATACGACCGGGTACAAACGATTGCTCGATAGTACAGAAGGGTACAAACGTTTTCTCGTTGGTACAAACGATATACTCGTCAGTACGAATGGGTACAAACGATTGCCCGATAGTTCAGACGGGGACAAACGTTTTCTCGGTGGTACATACGAAATACTCGTTGATACGAATGGGTACAAACGATTGGTCGATAGTCCAGACGGGTACAAACGATTTCTCGGTTGTACAAACGACATACTCGTCGATACGAACGGGTGCAAATGATTGCTCGATAGTACAGACGGGTACAAGCGTTTCCTCGGTGGTACAAACGATGTACTCGTCGATACGAACGGGTACAAACGATTGCTCGATAGTACAGATGGGTACAAACGTTTTCTCGGTGGTACAAACGATATACTCGTCAGGACGAATGGGTACAAACGATTCCTCGATAGTACAGACAGGTACAAACGTTTTCTCGATGGTACAAACGATATACTCGTCGATACGAACGGGTACAATCGATTGCTCGATAGTACAGATGGGTACAAACGTTTTCTCGCTGGTACAAACGATACATTCGTCAGTACGAATGGGTACAACCGATTGCCCGATAGTACAGACGGGTACAAACGTTTTCTCGCTGGTACAAACGATACACTCATCAGCATGAATGGGTACAAACGATTCCTCGATAGTACAGACGGGTACAAACGGTTTCTCGGTGGTACAACCGATATACTCGTCGATACGAACGGGTACAATCGATTGCTCGATAGTACAGACGGGTACAAACGATTTCTCGGTGGTACAAACGATATACTCGTCGATACGAATGGGTACAAACGATTGCTCGATATTACAGACCGGTACAAACGTTTTCTCGTTGGTACAAACGATATACTCATCAGTACGAATGGGTACAAACGATTGCCCGATAGTTCAGACGGGGACAAACGTTTTCTCGGTGGTAAATATGAAATACTCGTTGATACGAATGGGTACAAACGATTGGTCGATAGTACAGACGGGTACAAACGATTTCTCGGTGGTACAAACGACATACTCGTCGATACGAACGGGTACAAACGATTGCTCGATAGTACAGACGGGTACAAACGTTTCCTCGGTGGTACAAACGATGCACTCGTCGATACGAACGGGTACAAACGATTGCTCGATAGTACAGATGGGTACAAACGTTTTCTCGGTGGTACAAACGATATACTCGTCAGGACGAATGGGTACAAACGATCCCTCGTCAGTACAGACAGGTACAAACGTTTTCTCGGTGGTACAAACGATATACTCGTCGATACGAACGGGTACAATCGATTGCTCGATAGTACAGACGGGTACAAACGATTTCTCGGTGGTACAAACGATATACTCGTCGATACGAACGGGTACAAACGATTGCTCGATAGTACAGACGGGTACAAACGTTTTCTCGTTGGTACAAACGATATACTCGTCAGTACGAATGGGTACAAACGATTGCCCGATAGTACAGACGGGTACAAACGTTTTCTCGGTGGTACAAACGATGTACTCGTCGATACGAACGGGTACAAACGATTGCTCGATAGTACAGATGGGTACAAACGTTTTCTCGGTGGTACAAACGATATACTCGTCAGGACGAACGGGTACAAACGATTCCTCGATAGTACAGTCAGGTACAAACGTTTTCTCGGTGGTACAAACGATATACTCGTCGATACGAACGGGTACAATCGATTGCTCGATAGTACAGACGGGTATAAACGATTTCTCGGTGGTACATACGATATACTCGTCGATACGACCGGGTACAAACGATTGCTCGATAGTACAGACGGGTACAAACGTTTTCTCGTTGGTACAAACGATATACTCGTCAGTACGAATGGGTACAAACGATTGCCCGATAGTTCAGACGGGGACAAACGTTTTCTCGGTGGTACATACGAAATACTCGTTGATACGAATGGGTACAAACGATTGGTCGATAGTCCAGACGGGTACAAACGATTTCTCGGTTGTACAAACGACATACTCGTCGATACGAACGGGTGCAAATGATTGCTCGATAGTACAGACGGGTACAAGCGTTTCCTCGGTGGTACAAACGATGTACTCGTCGATACGAACGGGTACAAACGATTGCTCGATAGTACAGATGGGTACAAACGTTTTCTCGGTGGTACAAACGATATACTCGTCAGGACGAATGGGTACAAACGATTCCTCGATAGTACAGACAGGTACAAACGTTTTCTCGATGGTACAAACGCTATACTCGTCGATACGAACGGGTACAATCGATTGCTCGATAGTACAGATGGGTACAAACGTTTTCTCGCTGGTACAAACGATACATTCGTCAGTACGAATGGGTACAACCGATTGCCCGATAGTACAGACGGGTACAAACGTTTTCTCGCTGGTACAAACGATACACTCATCAGCATGAATGGGTACAAACGATTCCTCGATAGTACAGACGGGTACAAACGGTTTCTCGGTGGTACAACCGATATACTCGTCGATACGAACGGGTACAATCGATTGCTCGATAGTACAGACGGGTACAAACGATTTCTCGGTGGTACAAACGATATACTCGTCGATACGAATGGGTACAAACGATTGCTCGATATTACAGACCGGTACAAACGTTTTCTCGTTGGTACAAACGATATACTCATCAGTACGAATGGGTACAAACGATTGCCCGATAGTTCAGACGGGGACAAACGTTTTCTCGGTGGTAAATATGAAATACTCGTTGATACGAATGGGTACAAACGATTGGTCGATAGTACAGACGGGTACAAACGATTTCTCGGTGGTACAAACGACATACTCGTCGATACGAACGGGTACAAACGATTGCTCGATAGTACAGACGGGTACAAACGTTTCCTCGGTGGTACAAACGATGCACTCGTCGATACGAACGGGTACAAACGATTGCTCGATAGTACAGATGGGTACAAACGTTTTCTCGGTGGTACAAACGATATACTCGTCAGGACGAATGGGTACAAACGATCCCTCGTCAGTACAGACAGGTACAAACGTTTTCTCGGTGGTACAAACGATATACTCGTCGATACGAACGGGTACAATCGATTGCTCGATAGTACAGACGGGTACAAACGATTTCTCGGTGGTACAAACGATATACTCGTCGATACGAACGGGTACAAACGATTGCTCGATAGTACAGACGGGTACAAACGTTTTCTCGTTGGTACAAACGATATACTCGTCAGTACGAATGGGTACAAACGATTGCCCGATAGTACAGACGGGTACAAACGTTTTCTCGGTGGTACAAACGATGTACTCGTCGATACGAACGGGTACAAACGATTGCTCGATAGTACAGATGGGTACAAACGTTTTCTCGGTGGTACAAACGATATACTCGTCAGGACGAACGGGTACAAACGATTCCTCGATAGTACAGTCAGGTACAAACGTTTTCTCGGTGGTACAAACGATATACTCGTCGATACGAACGGGTACAATCGATTGCTCGATAGTACAGACGGGTATAAACGATTTCTCGGTGGTACATACGATATACTCGTCGATACGACCGGGTACAAACGATTGCTCGATAGTACAGACGGGTACAAACGTTTTCTCGTTGGTACAAACGATATACTCGTCAGTACGAATGGGTACAAACGATTGCCCGATAGTTCAGACGGGGACAAACGTTTTCTCGGTGGTACATACGAAATACTCGTTGATACGAATGGGTACAAACGATTGGTCGATAGTCCAGACGGGTACAAACGATTTCTCGGTTGTACAAACGACATACTCGTCGATACGAACGGGTGCAAACGATTGCTCGATAGTACAGACGGGTACAAGCGTTTCCTCGGTGGTACAAACGATGTACTCGTCGATACGAACGGGTACAAACGATTGCTCGATAGTACAGATGGGTACAAACGTTTTCTCGGTGGTACAAACGATATACTCGTCAGGACGAATGGGTACAAACGATTCCTCGATAGTACAGACAGGTACAAACGTTTTCTCGATGGTACAAACGATATACTCGTCGATACGAACGGGTACAATCGATTGCTCGATAGTACAGACGGGTACAAACGTTTTCGCGCTGGTACAAACGATACACTCGTCAGTACGAATGGGTACAAACGATTGCTCGATAGTACAGACGGGTACAAACGTTTTCTCACTCGTACAAACGATACACTCGTCAGTACGAATGGGTACAAACGATTGCTCGATAATACAGACGGGTACAAACGATTTCTCGGTGGTACAAACGATATACTCGTCGATACGAACGGGTACAAACGATTGCTCGATAGTTCATACGGGTACAAACGTTTTCTCGTTGGTAAAAACGATATACTCGTCAGTACGAATGGGAACAACCGATTGCCCGATAGTACAGACGGGTAGAAACTTTTTCTCGGTGGTACATACGAAATATTCGTCGATACGAATGGGTACAAACGATTGGTCGATAGTACAGACGGGTACAAACGATTTCTCGGTGGTACAAACGATATACTCGTCGATACGAATGGGTACAAACGATTGCTCGATAGTACAGACGGGTACAAACGTTTTCTCGGTGGTACAAACGATATACTCGTCAGAACGAATGGGTACAAACGATTCCTCGATAGTACAGACGGGTACAAACGTTTTCTCGGTGGTACAAACGATATACTCGTCGATACGAACGGGTACAAACGATTGCTCGATAGTACAGACGGGTACAAACGTTTTCTCGTTGGTACAAACGATATACTCGTCAGTACGAATGGGTACAAACGATTGCCCGATAGTTCAGACGGGGACAAACGTTTTCTCGGTGGTACATACGAAATACTCGTTGATACGAATCGGTACAAACGATTGGTCGATAGTACAGACGGGTACAAACGATTTCTCGGTGGTACATACGACATACTCGTCGATACGAACGGGTACAACCGATTGCTCGATAGTACAGACGGGTACAAACGTTTCCTCGGTGGTACAAACGATGTACTCGTCGATACGAACGGGTACAAACGATTGCTCGATAGTACAGATGGGTACAAACGTTTTCTCGGTGGTACAAACGATACACTCGTTAGGACGAATGGGTACAAACGATTCCTCGATAGTACTGACAGGTGCAAACGTTTTCTCGGTGGTACACACGATATACTCGTCGATACGAACGGGTACAATCGATTGCTCGATAGTACAGACGGGTACAAACGATTTCTCGGTGGTACAAACGATATACTCGTCGATACGAACGGGTACAAACGATTGCTCGATAGTACAGACGGGTACAAACGTTTTCTCGTTGGTACAAACGATATACTCGTCAGTACGAATGGGTACAAACGATTGCCCGATAGTACAGACGGGTACAAACGTTTCCTCGGTGGTACAAACGATGTACTCGTCGATACGAACGGGTACAAACGATTGCTCGATAGTACAGATGGGTACAAACGTTTTCTCGGTGGTACAAACGATATACTCGTCAGGACGAATGGGTACAAACGATTCCTCGTTAGTACAGACAGCTACAAACGTTTTCTCGGTGGTACAAACGATATACTCGTCGATACGAACGGGTACAATCGATTGCTCGATAGTACAGACGGGTACAAACGATTTCTCGGTGGTACAAACGATATACTCGTCGATACGAACGGGTACAAACGATTGCTCGATAGTACAGACGGGTACAAACGTTTTCTCGTTGGTACAAACGATATACTCGTCAGTACGAATGGGTACAAACGATTGCCCGATAGTACAGACGGGTACAAACGTTTTCTCGGTGGTACAAACGATGTACTCGTCGATACGAACGGGTACAAACGATTGCTCGATAGTACAGATGGGTACAAACGTTTTCTCGGTGGTACAAACGATATACTCGTCAGGACGAACGGGTACAAACGATTCCTCGATAGTACAGTCAGGTACAAACGTTTTCTCGGTGGTACAAACGATATACTCGTCGATACGAACGGGTACAATCGATTGCTCGATAGTACAGACGGGTACAAACGATTTCTCGGTGGGACATACGATATACTCGTCGATACGACCGGGTACAAACGATTGCTCGATAGTACAGACGGGTACAAACGTTTTCTCGTTGGTACAAACGATATACTCGTCAGTACGAATGGGTACAAACGATTGCCCGATAGTTCAGACGGGGACAAACGTTTTCTCGGTGGTACATACGAAATACTCGTTGATACGAATGGGTACAAACGATTGGTCGATAGTCCAGACGGGTACAAACGATTTCTCGGTTGTACAAACGACATACTCGTCGATACGAACGGGTGCAAACGATTGCTCGATAGTACAGACGGGTACAAGCGTTTCCTCGGTGGTACAAACGATGTACTCGTCGATACGAACGGGTACAAACGATTGCTCGATAGTACAGATGGGTACAAACGTTTTCTCGGTGGTACAAACGATATACTCGTCAGGACGAATGGGTACAAACGATTCCTCGATAGTACAGACAGGTACAAACGTTTTCTCGATCGTACAAACGATATACTCGTCGATACGAACGGGTACAATCGATTGCTCGATAGTACAGACGGGTACAAACGTTTTCTCGCTGGTACAAACGATACATTCGTCAGTACGAATGGGTACAACCGATTGCCCGATAGTTCAGACGGGTACAAACGTTTTCTCGCTGGTACAAACGATACACTCATCAGCATGAATGGGTACAAACGATTCCTCGATAGTACAGACGGGTACAAACGGTTTCTCGGTGGTACAACCGATATACTCGTCGATACGAACGGGTACAATCGATTGCTCGATAGTACAGACGGGTACAAACGATTTCTCGGTGGTACAAACGATATACTCGTCGATACGAATGGGTACAAACGATTGCTCGATATTACAGACCGGTACAAACGTTTTCTCGTTGGTACAAACGATATACTCGTCAGTACGAATGGGTACGAACGATTGCCCGATAGTTCAGACGGGGACAAACGTTTTCTCGGTGGTACATACGAAATACTCGTTGATACGAATGGGTACAAACGATTCGTCGATAGGACAGACGGGTACAAACGATTTCTCGGTGGTACAAACGACATACTCGTCGATACGAATGGGTACAAAAGATTGCTCGATAGTACAGACGGGTACAAACGTTTCCTCGGTGGTACAAACGATGTACTCGTCGATACGAACGGGTACAAACGATTGCTCTATAGTACAGATGGGTACAAACGTTTCCACGGTGGTACAAACGATATACTCGTCAGGACGAATGGGCACAAACGATTCCTCGATAGTACAGACAGGTACAAACATTTTCTCGATGGTACAAACGACATACTCGTCGATACGAACGGGTACAATCGATTGCTAGATAGTACAGACGGGTACAAACGTTTTCTCGCTGGTACAAACGATACACTCGACAGTACGAATGGGTACAAACGATTGCTCGATAGTACAGACGGGTACAAACGATTTCTCGGTGGTACAGACGATATACTCGTTGATACGAACGGGTACAAACGATTGCTCGATAGTGCAGACGGGTACAAACGTTTTCTCGTTGGTACAAACGATATACTCGTCAGTACGAATGGGTACAAACGATTGCCCGATAGTTCAGACGGGGACAAACGTTTTCTCGGTGGTAAATATGAAATACTCGTTGATACGAATGGGTACAAACGATTGGTCGATAGTACAGACGGGTACAAACGATTTCTCGGTGGTACAAACGACATACTCGTCGATACGAACGGGTACAAACGATTGCTCGATAGTACAGACGGGTACAAACGTTTCCTCGGTGGTACAAACGATGTACTCGTCGATACGAACGGGTACAAACGATTGCTCGATAGTACAGATGGGTACAAACGTTTTCTCGGTGGTACAAACGATATACTCGTCAGGACGAATGGCTACAAACGATTCCTCGTTAGTACAGACAGGTACAAACGTTTTCTCGGTGGTACAAACGATATACTCGTCGATACGAACGGGTACAATCGATTGCTCGATAGTACAGACGGGTACAAACGATTTCTCGGTGGTACAAACGATATACTCGTCGATACGAACGGGTACAAACGATTGCTCGATAGTACAGACGGGTACAAACGTTTTCTCGTTGGTACAAACGATATACTCGTCAGTACGAATGGGTACAAACGATTGCCCGATAGTACAGACGGGTACAAACGTTTTCTCGGTGGTGCAAACGATGTACTCGTCGATACGAACGGGTACAAACGATTGCTCGATAGTACAGATGGGTACAAACGTTTTCTCGGTGGTACAAACGATATACTCGTCAGGACGAACGGGTACAAACGATTCCTCGATAGTACAGTCAGGTACAATCGTTTTCTCGGTGGTACAAACGATATACTCGTCGATACGAACGGGTACAATCGATTGCTCGATAGTTCAGACGGGTACAAACGATTTCTCGGTGGTACATACGATATACTCGTCGATACGACCGGGTACAAACGATTGCTCGATAGTACAGAAGGGTACAAACGTTTTCTCGTTGGTACAAACGATATACTCGTCAGTACGAATGGGTACAAACGATTGCCCGATAGTTCAGACGGGGACAAACGTTTTCTCGGTGGTACATACGAAATACTCGTTGATACGAATGGGTACAAACGATTGGTCGATAGTCCAGACGGGTACAAACGATTTCTCGGTTGTACAAACGACATACTCGTCGATACGAACGGGTGCAAATGATTGCTCGATAGTACAGACGGGTACAAGCGTTTCCTCGGTGGTACAAACGATGTACTCGTCGATACGAACGGGTACAAACGATTGCTCGATAGTACAGATGGGTACAAACGTTTTCTCGGTGGTACAAACGATATACTCGTCAGGACGAATGGGTACAAACGATTCCTCGATAGTACAGACAGGTACAAACGTTTTCTCGATGGTACAAACGATATACTCGTCGATACGAACGGGTACAATCGATTGCTCGATAGTACAGATGGGTACAAACGTTTTCTCGCTGGTACAAACGATACATTCGTCAGTACGAATGGGTACAACCGATTGCCCGATAGTACAGACGGGTACAAACGTTTTCTCGCTGGTACAAACGATACACTCATCAGCATGAATGGGTACAAACGATTCCTCGATAGTACAGACGGGTACAAACGGTTTCTCGGTGGTACAACCGATATACTCGTCGATACGAACGGGTACAATCGATTGCTCGATAGTACAGACGGGTACAAACGATTTCTCGGTGGTACAAACGATATACTCGTCGATACGAATGGGTACAAACGATTGCTCGATATTACAGACCGGTACAAACGTTTTCTCGTTGGTACAAACGATATACTCATCAGTACGAATGGGTACAAACGATTGCCCGATAGTTCAGACGGGGACAAACGTTTTCTCGGTGGTAAATATGAAATACTCGTTGATACGAATGGGTACAAACGATTGGTCGATAGTACAGACGGGTACAAACGATTTCTCGGTGGTACAAACGACATACTCGTCGATACGAACGGGTACAAACGATTGCTCGATAGTACAGACGGGTACAAACGTTTCCTCGGTGGTACAAACGATGCACTCGTCGATACGAACGGGTACAAACGATTGCTCGATAGTACAGATGGGTACAAACGTTTTCTCGGTGGTACAAACGATATACTCGTCAGGACGAATGGGTACAAACGATCCCTCGTCAGTACAGACAGGTACAAACGTTTTCTCGGTGGTACAAACGATATACTCGTCGATACGAACGGGTACAATCGATTGCTCGATAGTACAGACGGGTACAAACGATTTCTCGGTGGTACAAACGATATACTCGTCGATACGAACGGGTACAAACGATTGCTCGATAGTACAGACGGGTACAAACGTTTTCTCGTTGGTACAAACGATATACTCGTCAGTACGAATGGGTACAAACGATTGCCCGATAGTACAGACGGGTACAAACGTTTTCTCGGTGGTACAAACGATGTACTCGTCGATACGAACGGGTACAAACGATTGCTCGATAGTACAGATGGGTACAAACGTTTTCTCGGTGGTACAAACGATATACTCGTCAGGACGAACGGGTACAAACGATTCCTCGATAGTACAGTCAGGTACAAACGTTTTCTCGGTGGTACAAACGATATACTCGTCGATACGAACGGGTACAATCGATTGCTCGATAGTACAGACGGGTATAAACGATTTCTCGGTGGTACATACGATATACTCGTCGATACGACCGGGTACAAACGATTGCTCGATAGTACAGACGGGTACAAACGTTTTCTCGTTGGTACAAACGATATACTCGTCAGTACGAATGGGTACAAACGATTGCCCGATAGTTCAGACGGGGACAAACGTTTTCTCGGTGGTACATACGAAATACTCGTTGATACGAATGGGTACAAACGATTGGTCGATAGTCCAGACGGGTACAAACGATTTCTCGGTTGTACAAACGACATACTCGTCGATACGAACGGGTGCAAACGATTGCTCGATAGTACAGACGGGTACAAGCGTTTCCTCGGTGGTACAAACGATGTACTCGTCGATACGAACGGGTACAAACGATTGCTCGATAGTACAGATGGGTACAAACGTTTTCTCGGTGGTACAAACGATATACTCGTCAGGACGAATGGGTACAAACGATTCCTCGATAGTACAGACAGGTACAAACGTTTTCTCGATGGTACAAACGATATACTCGTCGATACGAACGGGTACAATCGATTGCTCGATAGTACAGACGGGTACAAACGTTTTCGCGCTGGTACAAACGATACACTCGTCAGTACGAATGGGTACAAACGATTGCTCGATAGTACAGACGGGTACAAACGTTTTCTCACTCGTACAAACGATACACTCGTCAGTACGAATGGGTACAAACGATTGCTCGATAATACAGACGGGTACAAACGATTTCTCGGTGGTACAAACGATATACTCGTCGATACGAACGGGTACAAACGATTGCTCGATAGTTCATACGGGTACAAACGTTTTCTCGTTGGTAAAAACGATATACTCGTCAGTACGAATGGGAACAACCGATTGCCCGATAGTACAGACGGGTAGAAACTTTTTCTCGGTGGTACATACGAAATATTCGTCGATACGAATGGGTACAAACGATTGGTCGATAGTACAGACGGGTACAAACGATTTCTCGGTGGTACAAACGATATACTCGTCGATACGAATGGGTACAAACGATTGCTCGATAGTACAGACGGGTACAAACGTTTTCTCGGTGGTACAAACGATATACTCGTCAGAACGAATGGGTACAAACGATTCCTCGATAGTACAGACGGGTACAAACGTTTTCTCGGTGGTACAAACGATATACTCGTCGATACGAACGGGTACAAACGATTGCTCGATAGTACAGACGGGTACAAACGTTTTCTCGTTGGTACAAACGATATACTCGTCAGTACGAATGGGTACAAACGATTGCCCGATAGTTCAGACGGGGACAAACGTTTTCTCGGTGGTACATACGAAATACTCGTTGATACGAATCGGTACAAACGATTGGTCGATAGTACAGACGGGTACAAACGATTTCTCGGTGGTACATACGACATACTCGTCGATACGAACGGGTACAACCGATTGCTCGATAGTACAGACGGGTACAAACGTTTCCTCGGTGGTACAAACGATGTACTCGTCGATACGAACGGGTACAAACGATTGCTCGATAGTACAGATGGGTACAAACGTTTTCTCGGTGGTACAAACGATACACTCGTTAGGACGAATGGGTACAAACGATTCCTCGATAGTACTGACAGGTGCAAACGTTTTCTCGGTGGTACACACGATATACTCGTCGATACGAACGGGTACAATCGATTGCTCGATAGTACAGACGGGTACAAACGATTTCTCGGTGGTACAAACGATATACTCGTCGATACGAACGGGTACAAACGATTGCTCGATAGTACAGACGGGTACAAACGTTTTCTCGTTGGTACAAACGATATACTCGTCAGTACGAATGGGTACAAACGATTGCCCGATAGTACAGACGGGTACAAACGTTTCCTCGGTGGTACAAACGATGTACTCGTCGATACGAACGGGTACAAACGATTGCTCGATAGTACAGATGGGTACAAACGTTTTCTCGGTGGTACAAACGATATACTCGTCAGGACGAATGGGTACAAACGATTCCTCGTTAGTACAGACAGCTACAAACGTTTTCTCGGTGGTACAAACGATATACTCGTCGATACGAACGGGTACAATCGATTGCTCGATAGTACAGACGGGTACAAACGATTTCTCGGTGGTACAAACGATATACTCGTCGATACGAACGGGTACAAACGATTGCTCGATAGTACAGACGGGTACAAACGTTTTCTCGTTGGTACAAACGATATACTCGTCAGTACGAATGGGTACAAACGATTGCCCGATAGTACAGACGGGTACAAACGTTTTCTCGGTGGTACAAACGATGTACTCGTCGATACGAACGGGTACAAACGATTGCTCGATAGTACAGATGGGTACAAACGTTTTCTCGGTGGTACAAACGATATACTCGTCAGGACGAACGGGTACAAACGATTCCTCGATAGTACAGTCAGGTACAAACGTTTTCTCGGTGGTACAAACGATATACTCGTCGATACGAACGGGTACAATCGATTGCTCGATAGTACAGACGGGTACAAACGATTTCTCGGTGGGACATACGATATACTCGTCGATACGACCGGGTACAAACGATTGCTCGATAGTACAGACGGGTACAAACGTTTTCTCGTTGGTACAAACGATATACTCGTCAGTACGAATGGGTACAAACGATTGCCCGATAGTTCAGACGGGGACAAACGTTTTCTCGGTGGTACATACGAAATACTCGTTGATACGAATGGGTACAAACGATTGGTCGATAGTCCAGACGGGTACAAACGATTTCTCGGTTGTACAAACGACATACTCGTCGATACGAACGGGTGCAAACGATTGCTCGATAGTACAGACGGGTACAAGCGTTTCCTCGGTGGTACAAACGATGTACTCGTCGATACGAACGGGTACAAACGATTGCTCGATAGTACAGATGGGTACAAACGTTTTCTCGGTGGTACAAACGATATACTCGTCAGGACGAATGGGTACAAACGATTCCTCGATAGTACAGACAGGTACAAACGTTTTCTCGATCGTACAAACGATATACTCGTCGATACGAACGGGTACAATCGATTGCTCGATAGTACAGACGGGTACAAACGTTTTCTCGCTGGTACAAACGATACATTCGTCAGTACGAATGGGTACAACCGATTGCCCGATAGTTCAGACGGGTACAAACGTTTTCTCGCTGGTACAAACGATACACTCATCAGCATGAATGGGTACAAACGATTCCTCGATAGTACAGACGGGTACAAACGGTTTCTCGGTGGTACAACCGATATACTCGTCGATACGAACGGGTACAATCGATTGCTCGATAGTACAGACGGGTACAAACGATTTCTCGGTGGTACAAACGATATACTCGTCGATACGAATGGGTACAAACGATTGCTCGATATTACAGACCGGTACAAACGTTTTCTCGTTGGTACAAACGATATACTCGTCAGTACGAATGGGTACGAACGATTGCCCGATAGTTCAGACGGGGACAAACGTTTTCTCGGTGGTACATACGAAATACTCGTTGATACGAATGGGTACAAACGATTCGTCGATAGGACAGACGGGTACAAACGATTTCTCGGTGGTACAAACGACATACTCGTCGATACGAATGGGTACAAAAGATTGCTCGATAGTACAGACGGGTACAAACGTTTCCTCGGTGGTACAAACGATGTACTCGTCGATACGAACGGGTACAAACGATTGCTCTATAGTACAGATGGGTACAAACGTTTCCACGGTGGTACAAACGATATACTCGTCAGGACGAATGGGCACAAACGATTCCTCGATAGTACAGACAGGTACAAACATTTTCTCGATGGTACAAACGACATACTCGTCGATACGAACGGGTACAATCGATTGCTAGATAGTACAGACGGGTACAAACGTTTTCTCGCTGGTACAAACGATACACTCGACAGTACGAATGGGTACAAACGATTGCTCGATAGTACAGACGGGTACAAACGATTTCTCGGTGGTACAGACGATATACTCGTTGATACGAACGGGTACAAACGATTGCTCGATAGTGCAGACGGGTACAAACGTTTTCTCGTTGGTACAAACGATATACTCGTCAGTACGAATGGGTACAAACGATTGCCCGATAGTTCAGACGGGGACAAACGTTTTCTCGGTGGTAAATATGAAATACTCGTTGATACGAATGGGTACAAACGATTGGTCGATAGTACAGACGGGTACAAACGATTTCTCGGTGGTACAAACGACATACTCGTCGATACGAACGGGTACAAACGATTGCTCGATAGTACAGACGGGTACAAACGTTTCCTCGGTGGTACAAACGATGTACTCGTCGATACGAACGGGTACAAACGATTGCTCGATAGTACAGATGGGTACAAACGTTTTCTCGGTGGTACAAACGATATACTCGTCAGGACGAATGGCTACAAACGATTCCTCGTTAGTACAGACAGGTACAAACGTTTTCTCGGTGGTACAAACGATATACTCGTCGATACGAACGGGTACAATCGATTGCTCGATAGTACAGACGGGTACAAACGATTTCTCGGTGGTACAAACGATATACTCGTCGATACGAACGGGTACAAACGATTGCTCGATAGTACAGACGGGTACAAACGTTTTCTCGTTGGTACAAACGATATACTCGTCAGTACGAATGGGTACAAACGATTGCCCGATAGTACAGACGGGTACAAACGTTTTCTCGGTGGTGCAAACGATGTACTCGTCGATACGAACGGGTACAAACGATTGCTCGATAGTACAGATGGGTACAAACGTTTTCTCGGTGGTACAAACGATATACTCGTCAGGACGAACGGGTACAAACGATTCCTCGATAGTACAGTCAGGTACAATCGTTTTCTCGGTGGTACAAACGATATACTCGTCGATACGAACGGGTACAATCGATTGCTCGATAGTTCAGACGGGTACAAACGATTTCTCGGTGGTACATACGATATACTCGTCGATACGACCGGGTACAAACGATTGCTCGATAGTACAGAAGGGTACAAACGTTTTCTCGTTGGTACAAACGATATACTCGTCAGTACGAATGGGTACAAACGATTGCCCGATAGTTCAGACGGGGACAAACGTTTTCTCGGTGGTACATACGAAATACTCGTTGATACGAATGGGTACAAACGATTGGTCGATAGTCCAGACGGGTACAAACGATTTCTCGGTTGTACAAACGACATACTCGTCGATACGAACGGGTGCAAATGATTGCTCGATAGTACAGACGGGTACAAGCGTTTCCTCGGTGGTACAAACGATGTACTCGTCGATACGAACGGGTACAAACGATTGCTCGATAGTACAGATGGGTACAAACGTTTTCTCGGTGGTACAAACGATATACTCGTCAGGACGAATGGGTACAAACGATTCCTCGATAGTACAGACAGGTACAAACGTTTTCTCGATGGTACAAACGATATACTCGTCGATACGAACGGGTACAATCGATTGCTCGATAGTACAGATGGGTACAAACGTTTTCTCGCTGGTACAAACGATACATTCGTCAGTACGAATGGGTACAACCGATTGCCCGATAGTACAGACGGGTACAAACGTTTTCTCGCTGGTACAAACGATACACTCATCAGCATGAATGGGTACAAACGATTCCTCGATAGTACAGACGGGTACAAACGGTTTCTCGGTGGTACAACCGATATACTCGTCGATACGAACGGGTACAATCGATTGCTCGATAGTACAGACGGGTACAAACGATTTCTCGGTGGTACAAACGATATACTCGTCGATACGAATGGGTACAAACGATTGCTCGATATTACAGACCGGTACAAACGTTTTCTCGTTGGTACAAACGATATACTCATCAGTACGAATGGGTACAAACGATTGCCCGATAGTTCAGACGGGGACAAACGTTTTCTCGGTGGTAAATATGAAATACTCGTTGATACGAATGGGTACAAACGATTGGTCGATAGTACAGACGGGTACAAACGATTTCTCGGTGGTACAAACGACATACTCGTCGATACGAACGGGTACAAACGATTGCTCGATAGTACAGACGGGTACAAACGTTTCCTCGGTGGTACAAACGATGCACTCGTCGATACGAACGGGTACAAACGATTGCTCGATAGTACAGATGGGTACAAACGTTTTCTCGGTGGTACAAACGATATACTCGTCAGGACGAATGGGTACAAACGATCCCTCGTCAGTACAGACAGGTACAAACGTTTTCTCGGTGGTACAAACGATATACTCGTCGATACGAACGGGTACAATCGATTGCTCGATAGTACAGACGGGTACAAACGATTTCTCGGTGGTACAAACGATATACTCGTCGATACGAACGGGTACAAACGATTGCTCGATAGTACAGACGGGTACAAACGTTTTCTCGTTGGTACAAACGATATACTCGTCAGTACGAATGGGTACAAACGATTGCCCGATAGTACAGACGGGTACAAACGTTTTCTCGGTGGTACAAACGATGTACTCGTCGATACGAACGGGTACAAACGATTGCTCGATAGTACAGATGGGTACAAACGTTTTCTCGGTGGTACAAACGATATACTCGTCAGGACGAACGGGTACAAACGATTCCTCGATAGTACAGTCAGGTACAAACGTTTTCTCGGTGGTACAAACGATATACTCGTCGATACGAACGGGTACAATCGATTGCTCGATAGTACAGACGGGTATAAACGATTTCTCGGTGGTACATACGATATACTCGTCGATACGACCGGGTACAAACGATTGCTCGATAGTACAGACGGGTACAAACGTTTTCTCGTTGGTACAAACGATATACTCGTCAGTACGAATGGGTACAAACGATTGCCCGATAGTTCAGACGGGGACAAACGTTTTCTCGGTGGTACATACGAAATACTCGTTGATACGAATGGGTACAAACGATTGGTCGATAGTCCAGACGGGTACAAACGATTTCTCGGTTGTACAAACGACATACTCGTCGATACGAACGGGTGCAAACGATTGCTCGATAGTACAGACGGGTACAAGCGTTTCCTCGGTGGTACAAACGATGTACTCGTCGATACGAACGGGTACAAACGATTGCTCGATAGTACAGATGGGTACAAACGTTTTCTCGGTGGTACAAACGATATACTCGTCAGGACGAATGGGTACAAACGATTCCTCGATAGTACAGACAGGTACAAACGTTTTCTCGATGGTACAAACGATATACTCGTCGATACGAACGGGTACAATCGATTGCTCGATAGTACAGACGGGTACAAACGTTTTCGCGCTGGTACAAACGATACACTCGTCAGTACGAATGGGTACAAACGATTGCTCGATAGTACAGACGGGTACAAACGTTTTCTCACTCGTACAAACGATACACTCGTCAGTACGAATGGGTACAAACGATTGCTCGATAATACAGACGGGTACAAACGATTTCTCGGTGGTACAAACGATATACTCGTCGATACGAACGGGTACAAACGATTGCTCGATAGTTCATACGGGTACAAACGTTTTCTCGTTGGTAAAAACGATATACTCGTCAGTACGAATGGGAACAACCGATTGCCCGATAGTACAGACGGGTAGAAACTTTTTCTCGGTGGTACATACGAAATATTCGTCGATACGAATGGGTACAAACGATTGGTCGATAGTACAGACGGGTACAAACGATTTCTCGGTGGTACAAACGATATACTCGTCGATACGAATGGGTACAAACGATTGCTCGATAGTACAGACGGGTACAAACGTTTTCTCGGTGGTACAAACGATATACTCGTCAGAACGAATGGGTACAAACGATTCCTCGATAGTACAGACGGGTACAAACGTTTTCTCGGTGGTACAAACGATATACTCGTCGATACGAACGGGTACAAACGATTGCTCGATAGTACAGACGGGTACAAACGTTTTCTCGTTGGTACAAACGATATACTCGTCAGTACGAATGGGTACAAACGATTGCCCGATAGTTCAGACGGGGACAAACGTTTTCTCGGTGGTACATACGAAATACTCGTTGATACGAATCGGTACAAACGATTGGTCGATAGTACAGACGGGTACAAACGATTTCTCGGTGGTACATACGACATACTCGTCGATACGAACGGGTACAACCGATTGCTCGATAGTACAGACGGGTACAAACGTTTCCTCGGTGGTACAAACGATGTACTCGTCGATACGAACGGGTACAAACGATTGCTCGATAGTACAGATGGGTACAAACGTTTTCTCGGTGGTACAAACGATACACTCGTTAGGACGAATGGGTACAAACGATTCCTCGATAGTACTGACAGGTGCAAACGTTTTCTCGGTGGTACACACGATATACTCGTCGATACGAACGGGTACAATCGATTGCTCGATAGTACAGACGGGTACAAACGATTTCTCGGTGGTACAAACGATATACTCGTCGATACGAACGGGTACAAACGATTGCTCGATAGTACAGACGGGTACAAACGTTTTCTCGTTGGTACAAACGATATACTCGTCAGTACGCATGGGTACAAACGATTGCCCGATAGTTCAGACGGGGACAAACGTTTTCTGGGTGGTACATACGAAATACTCGTTGATACGAATGGGTACAAACGATTGGTCGATAGTACAGACGGGTACAAACGATTTATCGGTGGTACAAACGACATACTCGTCGATACGAACGGGTACAAACGATTGCTCGATAGTACAGACGGCTACAAACGTTTCCTCGGTGGTACAAACGATGTACTCGTCGATACGAATGGGTACAAACGATTGCTCGATAGTACAGACGGGTACATACGTTTTCTCGGTGGTACAAACGATATACTCGTCACAACGAATGGGTACAAACGATTCCTCGATAGTACAGACGGGTACAAACGTTTTCTCGATGGTACAAGCGATATACTCGTCGATACGAACGGGTACAAACGATTGCTCGATAGTACAGACGGGTACAATCGTTTTCTCGTTGGTACAAACGATATACTCGTCAGTACGAATGGGTACAAACGATTGCCCGATAGTTCAGACGGGGACAAACGTTTTCTCGGTGGTACATACGAAATACTCGTTGATACGAATGGGTACAAACGATTGGTCGATAGTACAGACGGGTACAAACGATTTCTCGGTGGTACAAACGACATACTCGTCGATACGAACGGGTACAAACGATTGCTCGATAGTACAGACGGGTACAAACGTTTCCTCGCTGGTACAAACGATGTACTCGTTGATCCGAACGGGTACAAACGATTGCTCGATAGTACAGATGGGTACAAACGTTTTCTCGGTGCTACAAACGATATACTCGTCAGGACGAATGGGTACAAATGATTCCTCGATAGTACAGACAGGTACAAACGTTTTCTCGATGGTACAAACGATATACTTGTCGATACGAACGGGTACAATTGATTGCTCGATAGTACAGACGGGTACAAACGTTTTCTCGCTGGTACAAACGATACACTCGTCAGTACGAATGGGTACAAATGATTGCTCGATAGTACAGACGGGTACAAACGTTTTCTCACTGGTACAAACGATACACTCGTCAGTACGAATGGGTACAAACGATTGCTCGATAGTACAGACGGGTACAAACGATTTCTCGGTTGTACAAACGATATACTCGTCGATACGAACGGGTACAAACGATTGCTCGATAGTACATACGGGTACAAACGTTTTCTCGTTGGTAAAAACGATATACTCGTCAGTACGAATGGGTACAACCGATTGCCCGATAGTACAGACGGGTACAAACGTTTTCTCGGTGGTACATACGAAATACTCGTCGATACGAATGGGTACAAACGATTGGTCGATAGTACAAACGGGTACAATCGATTTCTCGGTGGTACAAACGATATACTCGTCGATACGAATGGGTACAAGCGATTGCTCGATAGTACAGACGGGTACAAACGTTTTCTCGGTGGTACAAACGATATACTCGTCAGAACGAATGGGTACAAACGATTCCTCGATAGTACAGACGGGTACAAACGTTTTCTCGGTGGTACAAACGATATACTCGTCGATACGAACGGGTACAATCGATTGCTCGATAGTACAGACGGGTACAAACGTTTTCTTGGTGGTACAAACAATATACTCGTCAGTACGAATGGGTATAAACGATTACACGGTGGTAGAAACGATGTACTCACCGATACGAATGAATAGAAACAATTTCTAGGTGGTCCAAACGATATACTTTCCGGTACAAACAGAAATTAAAAAAAAAAAAAATCAAAAATTTTTTTTTTCAGAAAAAATTTTGAAAAAAAAATTCAAAATAAAATTTTTTTAACGGTACAAACGGGTACAAATGATTCTCTTTTCAGTCACGTTTATTAAAATTGCTTAGCTCTAAATGGGTTGCGGTTCATTTTTTCATACCCTCGTACTTTTTTCCCCCTTAAGGTACAAACGAAATTTAAGACGGTTCAAACGGGTACAAACCGAGTACAAACGAATGCAAAAAAAAAAAATTACTTTCTGTAAAGTCAGTTGCCAACTTCACATAGGTATCATAACGTCGGCGCGACGTTCGAATAACACTTTCGCCAACTCTAAGCTATAGTCGCGTCCCGATCGTCGGCTGTTTATTCGACGCCGTCTTACTGCCAAGGGTTGGCTGTATTCTGGGTCTGCACACATGGCCAACTACACCCGGGCGACGACTAGCCAGCGTCGGATGAACCGTGGTGGCCAGCGTTGCGCCAACTATCAAGCGTACCGTCGGAGCGACGATCGAATAACGGTTTCGGCCACTCTGCGCCATAGTCGCCTTTCGATCGTCTACTGCCGAGCCACCGCCGCCTGATAGCCAACCATGGCTAGTACGTTTCGCCAACGCTGGCTCATCATAGGCCGTCGACCGTTCGCAGCGGACGTGTTGCCACGATACAGCCAAACGTCGGCCGTACTCGGAACGTCGTAGACCCGCACATGGGAATATATTTACGTGTAAACAAATCTTATTTCTACCAGCTATCGTCCATTGACGCCATACAAAAAAATTTACCCGAACATTTCACAATTTCAAGGAAAAAAATGTGTAAACATAGGCCCGTCATAAAATACAACCACCAAGCCTACACACAATCGAAATCACTGTCAACATGACAACGACTCGCAGTCGTGCCGTCTGTTGTTAGGAGTCCATAATTTCGATTAGCGGGGAATTCGCATTGCTGGGGTTCTGAACTGTTGGACTCCTATCTGTTTTCGTTCACTCGCGGAATTTCAATTCCGTAGGCCGATATTTCGTGCTCGAAAAATTTTAACTGAGTTATTATTGAGCAACGAAGCCTCGATCAGAGTTTCAAAAGTGCTAGCGTGATTCCTGCACACGGTAAAAATTGTTGCATAGCGAAAACAGACTTTTTTCGAAAAAAAATTGAAAACAGAAAAAGCATCGCGATCCCTTCTCATTTACAGCGTAATATATGTATACCCTCTCACATATACATGTAGTACATATGTGATGAAGGTGTGAGCGGAATAGCCGAGAGCGAAGGGGGGAAGGTATGTACGAGAGAGAGAAAGGGGCGAGAGAGAGAGAGA
>OX632357.1:25601398-25642845 GCA_951751655.1 Ophion costatus | reverse complement strand
TTTTTATACGTATGTCCATACATGTAAGCAACGGATGGCAAGAAAATGATTTTCCCTCTTGGCTTTTCGAAGCAACCGTTCGAAAAGAAATAAAGTTTCCACGAATTATTTTATCCGATAGCACATTTCAAAAATTAACAATTAATGTTTACAGAAAAAATTCGTTAAAAACAGGAACCAGCAAATTACAAGGGGTGCAAATACTTTTCGTATGTATTTGTAAATATGTATATGCACCGAATGAAAAAAAATATTCTCCCCTCTGGCTTTCTGAAAACAATCCTCAAAAAACGCTATTTTTCATAGAGTTTTTCATTCTCAATAAAAACACTATGACTATGATTCAAATAAACAACAGAATAAAATAATTCGCGAAGGCATAATCTTCGCGAATTATTTTACTATGTAGTTTATTTTAATTGTAATCATAGTGTTTCTATGGCAATGAAAAACTCTATGAAAAAATAAACAAAGAATCAACAGAATGTGTGTGTGTTTGTGCTAATAAAAGCTATGCGGCTGCTAAAAATAACAAAGTGCAGGCATACGTTATTAACAGAAAGGAAGAGAGCAAGATGATGATTAGTAGTACGACGTTCCTCGCGCAAAGTACAGGGCGTACAACATCCCCCCACACACATATACATACATTCATATTTATAGAAATGTATATAGCGAGAGGTCTAATAATGATAGGACGATGATTGGTCTTTGCTTAAGCAGTTTTGGATTCATGAACGTTGCGCGCGTTCCCTTTGTCCAATTTACGTAAATACACGCGATTGGACGAGGTTAGCCGCGGGAGGACGGAGCGGTTAGGTGCGGCGGGGGAGGGGGGTGGCCCGGAGGGGATGATCCACCGGAAACGAAGGGATGCAGAAACTGTGCAAGCTCGACGATCCTTCATGAATATTTCATGAGGTGACGCGTGCGCTATGCACGGACGGCATATACGTACATTCGGAAGGTTGCGTGGCGGCGTGGGCGGCGTGGGTGGCCGAGGAGGGTGAGGGGGGCTTGCACAGAGAGATCTCCGCAACGAATGCTGCACTCTGGTTCAGGCTCTATGTGACACCTCTATTTCCGTTCGGCTACTCGTACACGTCCAATCATACACGTGATGGGAGAGAGGGAGAGGGAGAGAGAGAGAGAGAGAGAGAGAGAGAGAGAGAGAGAGAGAGAGAGAGAGAGAGAGAGAGAGAGAGTGAGAGAGAGAGAGAGGGACAGTGAGCCGAAGTGTGTACCGCTTTGTACACGTTACAGCACCTGATCGCCCAACCTACCCCACCCCTCGTTTTCATCGTGACAAATTTATCCACTCGTCCGCTCTTCAACCCCTTGCCCCTCCACCCCCTCCCCGTCGGATACAATGTCACTTGCGATATCAATCATGCCGTAAACGAAAAATAACTAGCGCCATTTTCAAATCGCACCCCGAGGCAATGAAATTTTGGGGGTTGTTCGACGTTTTGTTTATATGGCGGGGTGGGTGAGGGGGGTATTTCTTCCTGTCTCGTCTTGCTTCGTCTTTTTTCAATATATGTGTATATTTAAAAAAATACAAATAAGGTACGAAAAAAAAAATAATACACAATACGAAATAGAAAAATGTAGATTATTATTTTTTTAAACTACATAAACGTGTATGACATCTGATATAACCTCTTGGAGTAGAAAAATTTGAAAAATACAAATCAAAAGGTACCACAAAAAATAATGAAAGAAAGTGCGGAGAAATAATTTGGAATATTAATATTTTTTAATTCGATATACGGATATGTCATTATACGCTAGTGGATTTTGTGTAAAAATACAGAGAGCCTAAACAATAAAGCAAAAAGTATCACCAGCCTCGACCGCATGGAATATACGATCTCAGCAGATAAAATTAATCAACAGTAATGTTGGTTTATTTATAATTAATAATATAATTCACATGATTTCTAATTTACTATTTAATATTATAAATTATAAACATATATCACAAAGTGTAAATACAATTTACAATTCACAACATAATTAATCCTAATATTCGTAATGAGCCCGAAAAAAATAGGTTCATGACAATAGCCCAAAGAATGCAGCATACAAACAACACCGTTACGAATTCCTCAACAAGAAAATCGATAATAAAAAAAACGTGCAAATACAAGGAAAACAAAGAACCGGAGGAATCGCCGGTTGAAGCAAACAAGCGAGAATAGTAATTAATAATGCGAGTGAATAAGGGAGCGTAGGAGAGGTTAGTCCTATTTATGGCGTTTCCTGTCGGCATCTGAATTAGCCGGGAATGCGAGAACGAAGGTTGAGCGGGAAGGGCGCGGGGGTGGTTAGGGGCTGATCCTTATCGTCTCGAAGTCGCGACTGGCCTCTCAGAACGGTAACATTTTGCATCCGTCGTATACACTCTCCGAATAACGTCCTCGGCTTTCTACATGACCAGGCACAGATAAGAGGGCGAGGACGTCGTTAGTCTCGAGCTCGCCGGAAGTACGTCGTCGCACGCGAGAGCCACCCCCGCTCGCCCACCAAACCCCCTCGCAACCCTTCACCTCCTGGATTAGCGAGGAGTTAGTCGCTCTTCGCCAATTTTAGCCCCCCCTCCCTCTCTCACTCTCTCTCTCTCTCTCTCTCTCTCTTTTCCCCACCCCCTTCTCTCTCTCTCTCTCTCTCTCTCTCTCTCTCTCTCTCTCTCTCTCTCTCTCTCTCTCTCTCTCTCTCTCTCTCTCTCTCTCTCTCTCTCTCTCGGTGTCTTCCCTCCCACCCACTTTGCCGCTCGCTCGCTCGTTTCTTCTTTTCCGTCACGTAGACTCGACTTAGTATCTGTCATTGCCGTGGCTCCTCGAGCCCCGGAGCTTACTCTTCTTTATCGCCGTGACCTTTGTCCAAACCGCTTCTTTATACACTCCTCTGTCCTTCGTTTCTATTTTTTTCTTGCTATTTTAATTATCTTTTTTGTTTTTATCCTTTTTTTTTTCATTTCGCCTCGTCTTTCGTAGATTTACAATCTTGTGCCCGTCGTCCTGATAACGGATAGTTCTCTAATGAGCTGAAAATAAATATGTAATGATAATAATGCCAAAAATAACGGCAACATTGGTTGTAGTCGTTAAAAACCGGTAAAAAATAATAATTGCAATGATAGTGGCGAAATTATGACAACAAAATGCCTTATTGTTGTTATTATTATTACAATGATATTAATGTAGCAATGTTAATAATAATAACAATAACAATGATAGTACCAAGTCGATAAAAATTATCTTATTGTTATTATTGTTAGCATAAATAAAATTGTATTTATTATAACAGCCATAGTAATAATAGTTTTAAAAAACATAACAACATTTGTTGATGTTATTGTTATCTTTATTGCTAGCATTTAGGATGGTATTACAATAACAAGAATGATAATGGTAACGACATCAACAAAACTAATGAAAAAAGATTTATTTTTGTTACTATTGTTACAATTATATTATTCGAACAAGAGTAGTAATGGCAATAACAATGATAGTAACAAAAGTATAATGACAGTATTTATTATTATTATTAATAATAATAATAATAATAATACGACTGCGCTGTCATTATTTGAATTAAAAAAAACGTTTTATTGGCTTATAATATGTTTTTTTTTTATTGAGCGAACCAGAATGATTATTTTTGTGTTTGCAAATACATTTTTTCCATTGCAACATTATTTTCGTAATACTTTCTACATCGTTACGATATTATGGTTCTATGCCGGATTTCGAGTGCCTACTTTCAACAGGATTAACAAAAATATCAAAATTAGTTCTGCAAGAGAGCCAAACGCAGGACATATTCGTGCCGAGTCGAAAATATATTCCAGATCGTCCTGAACTGTTTTGCAATCGGATTAAAACCTCGTAAAATGTAAATCGACAAAAATGAGTGTTTAAATCAAATCCTAATGTTGAATGTAAAATAAAATATATATTTCAAAAAATCCAATCAATCATGAGGTCCTGGAAAAGTGATCATTGCACGAGGATAAAGTGACGAAGTGCGGTGCATGGTACGTTTGTGTCGGGACTTCTTGACGACGATTAATTTTTTTATTTTCTTTCAGAGGAGCGGTTTTTTAATCGGTTTTCTTGTACTTTCGTACGGGGCTTTATTGTTTTGTTTTCTTGCTTTTATTTTCCTTTCGTACAAGCTTTTTTTCGTTTTTTCTACTTTCTTTCGCATTTGTACGGCCATTTCGTTTTCACTTGCTTTCGCATGAGCTTTTCTCGATTTCCTTTAACTTTCGTTCGAGCTTTTTATTTTTTTTCGATTGTTTCGGCTCGCGTGCAAGCTTTGTTTTTTTCTTTCGATTCCCGATCGAACAAAAGCTCTCGATCGAATAACTATTTGGCGCGTGTACAAATGGATGGGAAAAATCATGCTGGGATTAAATCGAGCGAAGCATCGGACTCGTCCGCGTTGCAGCCCCTTTCAGAGGCAGATCACCCGCTCTGAGGGGGTTGATCGGTGAGGGGCTTCGAGGGTGGCTCGAGGGTGTTCCGTAATGCGGCAAAGGGTCGAAACCCTTCAACTATTGAGAGAGGGGTGCAAGGAGAGAGACGTGACACACGACGTTGGTCGCTGACCACCGTCAACTCGTTTCACCCTCGGCCATTAGGGGTTAAATACGCCCCCGTCATTAGGCGAACAATTCCAAGTCTGAAAATTCTTTTGGAATCATCGCAACGTCACCCTCTCCTCACGCAATTCTCTTCCATTTCCTGCTTTACTTCTGTAATGGCTGTGCAAAAAAAGAACGAGTCTCTCTCTCTCTCTCTCCCTCCCTCTTCGCGTACTCCCAACTTGGCATATAAAAATGTGGAATTCTATTAAAAGAAAATGCTGTACGAAATGTGCATTTTTGTACTGCGCTGCTCTCGGCGGAATGAGGATTTTAATTGTTGGCTCGAGGGAGAGAAGCAATTACGGAATAAGGCAACTTTCTCCCGCTCGTCTCTTCACTCTCGCCTCTCTCGCCCCTCCGACGCTGCACGTTATTCTTTCTCTTCTTCCAAATGATTCCTCGAATACTCCGTGTCGGGAAAAAAGGACTGAAAAAATTTTGCCACACTTCGCTTGCGGTAAGTGCCTAGAAATTAATGGGAAAATAAATTGGTACATTGTCGATTACCGACTAAAGTGACAGACAAGTGAATTTAATAATTAAACAATAGCATCCTATCGAATTATTCATTATCTTATTACATATAATAAGCGCAATGAAAGGAAAATGCGACGATAATAACAATGTTTTTTTTTCGCATTATTAGACAGTACACAACGATTTTTATAAACTGACGATGAACTACATTATAGGTAAATGGCAGTAATAATATTTTTTAGAATAATTCGAAATTAATTCAAAAAATTATCGTTGATAACTACCGATTCAATTTGGAATTGAGATTAGCAAATAAATTTGAAATAAATTAATGATGAATTACCGATTGAATAAATTGTAATTAGTTACTATTCATTTTATCACAAATAATGATGATAATAATATTTTTATTATTATGATTTAAATGAAGTAAGATAAAAAAATATAGTGTTTACATTTCACGAAAAAATTGATTAAACCTCGAAACAAGAATCATGTCATCTATTATTCCAGCAATGACAAAAATGTTGTCGATGTATATTAGTTTGAAATTTTATCAATAAAAAATAATATACGGATACAATAATGATGATATATTGGGAATAATAGTATAGAACAGTATTACTATTTACTCAAGCTCAATTTCAAGGGAACATTCATCTTCATTGAACCGAATGCACGGTACGAGTCTCTTCGAGTTTAACGTAACGTGCTTGCCTATATGGCGCGGCGCACTAACGTGCCAGGATAGAAAGCTTATTGAATGGCAATCCGTAGAGGTGGCAGATCGAGGTTTTCGGAGTTGGAAACTCGGTAAGCTTGTGGACTTGTGCTTGGGACGGAACTTGCGATCTCTGAGCGCTTTTGCACTCTCCCTCTCTCTCTCTCTCTCTCTGTCTCTCTCTCTCTCTCGTTCCGCGCTCTCTGCAGTGTGTATAAATCAGGTCGATTAAGGATCTTGAGTCCCAAATCGCAAATGATGATAAAATTCTGAAAATTTGGTATGTTTTTGTATGAAGTATTTCAGAGATCGTGTAAAAATTTCACGACAATTAGGAAGCTCGTTATTGAACAATTAACATTCACAAATTAAATGTTGTGTTATGGAAACTGATGTAACTTTGCGATAAGTTTTTTTTTGACCTCTCAATTTTGTAATATCTACAATATACTGAAAGCAACGGAAACAAAACGAAGTTTATCGATAAATTTATTCTTATTTCTTTTAAAAATTGTTCTTGACAAAATGTTAATTTTTTAATAACGAGCTTCCTAGTCGTCGTGAAATTTTAACACGACCTCTTAAATACTTCATACAAAAACATACCATATTTTCAGAATTTTCTGATCATTTTTTATTTCAACCCTTAAGGAGGTTGAAGTAATGATGATAGAATTCGGAAAATTTGGTATGTTTTTACATGAAGTATTCAGGAGGTCGTGTAAAAATGTTATGACGATTAAGAAGCTATTCATTGAACAATTAACATTAACATATTTCATAGGGACTCAACATCCTTAATAGCTTAAATAACGCTGCTATACAAAATAATTGATTGAACAATCGTGCACTGAACCTTTTAACCCCGTAGTTATTTCACTAATACCCAAAGAAAGAAAAGAAATTCCGCAGGATTTCGCTCGATAAGAAGCAACTGAGGATTGTCGGGAGGCCGTAATTAAAGTGGGACACCAAAGTGACAGGTCAAAAACTGATTTTTTGCATTTTCTCAAGCTATACATACTAAAGGAGATGGAGAAAAAATTTCAAGTTAAAACATTGAAATTTGATCAAGTTACAGACCACTTATTGTTAATGAGAGCAGGTAGTGCAACGATTTACGTATACTGAAATTTTCAATCGCTTTTTTGCCCAACGACTTTTTTCGACCTGGCCGGAATCACAACTCTAGCTATAATCGACCGATTTTCCATTCAAAAAAACCGAAATTTCCATAATTGCAGTAACTAGCATTGCCTTTTTTTAACATTCGTATTCTCTGACCACGCGAATATAAGCAAAAATTACGCCGAAATTACATGTTTCTGTCAATACCCGCGATTTTGTGAAATTTGTTTTTTTTTCTTCGAAAAAACGGCTACATGCAACGATAGCCTACATTTTTATAGATTATAAAACTTTTTATGTTTCAGACCAACCATTGTCAAGTGATGAATAACGTAGTTGACTTTTAACGTTTTAAATAAAAATATACACAAAATAAGTTCAATTTATGACTGATAACATACTTTTCTTCCAAATCGCAAATAAATAACCTGTAGACGACGAAAGAAAAAAAAAAAAACTATTTTCTTTTGGTCCGTCACAGTGGTGTCCTCCCTCAACGAAATAAGCGACATTTTTTTCTGACGACTTCTTCGTTTACATTAATTATTCCGGTGATTGTTATAATATCATCATTGTAGATTATATTATTTCAATAATGAGAATGATAATAATCTTAAATAATCATAATTAATTTTTTTTTACTCTAATGATATAATATTATTATATTATTAACAAAAAATATATATTAATAATAGTAATCAAATTACTATAATAATATCATATAATTAGATGATTATTATCAGGAATATGTTAACAATAATAACATTACTGTAATGATATCATATTATTAACATAAGAAATATATTAATAATAGTAATTGATGATGATGATGATGATGATGATGATGATAATGATATTGAATATAAGGATTACCTTCAGATCAAAGAATGTCGATCTTCCCGGATCCTTACTCCAATGGAAACATTGAATGAAAGAATAAAAAAACGTCCCCACTGTTTGCCAGGAACTTGCGTTCTGTCCTTTCGGCCCTTCGTTCACCGTCGGTTCTCATCACAAAGATCGCGACGAATCGTCCGAGATGAATTCATCGTGGGCCTATATTTCCCTCGCGTCGACCTCACAGTTTTCGAACAATAATTATCGGGAAGGAAGTCCCTTTGATCATCTCATCAGCGGGTTAATCAATCGGCCCGGATTCGTTCGTTCGAATGCACCTTGACGCTTTTTTTTCCCTCGTGAAACTTCCGGAACTCGTCCAAGGCTTTCGAGTCTTCGCGAGCAAAGAAAACTTCTAGTTTCACGTTCAACCCTTCGTCCCTCCCCCCTGTCGCCCATAAACCCTTCTTACAGCCAACAATGGCGTCTTCCGGTGTAGGCTTCCTCGGAAAATCATTTCGCACAATTTTCTCGATTTTCTCGACGAAAAACTCATCGAGGCCTTACGCTCGTTTCGACAATCAATCGGCCATTAATCGATCACCCGCCAATGATGAACTTCCCTTCGTCCATCCCTCGTGATTGTCACCACAAATTTCGAGTGCTCATTTAAAATCCAAACATCGGACGCTCTTCCTCCCATCAAACACTTTCCGATCAACAAAGAGAATTTCTTAAAAGTTCATCAACACTAATCAAAACGTGCACGAATTTTCCGCAAATCTCCAATTAAAAGCAAAAACAACTGGGCGACGGCCTCCCTGGGAAATCATCGCAAAAACTGCCCCCAGAAGAGAGCAGTAAAAAACAAAAACAAGCGGACTATGTTGACTCTCGCGGACAGGAAGTGAGCACGATCGAATTCTCATTCGTAATTTATATTCATTGAATTCTACGGCGCACCGTGGGGATATCGATAATTATTTATCGATTTCTTTATTTTTATTTTTAAGCCGATATATACACGCGATAATGAACCAAGCTGCATATCACACGCGTTACTGATAGCGCATATATTTGCCGTGCGTTAATGTATATGGCTTATATATATCGAATGAATTATTACCCATTAACGTATTCGATTGCCGTAAGCCGTGAATCGCAGATTATAGCCCCCCTCGCCACCCTCGCCGTAATCCTCTTCATGCACACACACAGAATTATATATGTGTGTATATATATATATATATATATATATATATATATATATATATATATATGTGTGTATGTATGTATATATATATCATTTTTTTAACCACCCTATTATATATATACTAGGGTGGTTAATAAAAATGAATTTTTTTTTCCGCGGTACTCAACGGAAAATGTTACTACGTTATGAAAAAGTAAGTCATACAAAATTTGAGAAGTCTAAACATTTTTAGATAGTGCTCAAACGACTTTTAATTTCTTTTTTCGATTTTTCGTCGACTTTTTTCTTCATTTGTTTTCTTACTCTAAAACAACATATTACTAAAAAACAACACGCATACTTGTTAGACGTTCAGTGATGTAAACACCGTGTTCTTGTTCGTCAAGTGGTTAATATAATTTTCACAACCGAATTACATATGTTGATTCTTAATCTGCAAATACAAATTGTTTATGGTAAAAAATAAAATTTTGATTAAAAATTTTGGATTGTTACAGAAACAATGAAATCAAGACTTACATTGGATCACGCACTAACATTTTCTGCATCGAGATAAAAAAAATTAATACTCCAATAATCACGAAAAAAAAACATGAAAAAGGCCTTTGAGCACTAACTAAACACTAAGAACCCTCAAATTCTGCAAAACTTTCTTTTTCTTAACATACTTCAATTTGCCGTTGAGAAAAAAAATGGATTTTTTTAACCACCCTAATTTATACATATGATGAACATACTCGTGTACATACATACATGCTTACATACATACACATATATGTATGTGTGTATGTATATATAGATATATTCCTTTCAAAATTGTCCTTTTTCTATAAAAATATTTATATGCATACACACAGGTGGACTATTTTTCTTGAAACATCGCAAAAACTCAAGAACAGCGCAGTAAGTGTAACAGCGAGGTATATATATATATGTACACTACCGGTAATTGGACAGTTATATTAGAACAATATAATTTATTTTATAGAGCCATATATTACCTTCATAAAATGATATTTTATCTTAATTATATTATTCTAATTTAATTTTGCAATTATCCAAAGTGATGGAAAACTTTTGACGCGTACTGTATATATATTTTATGTGTGTGTGTGTGTGTGAGTATATACTAGCTTTTACCCACGGCTTCGCCCGCGGGCGACTGCGTTCGCTTAGGAGTCTCAGCAGCCCTAAGGGCCGCTTGACGCTCAGCTTGCACAAATCGTCGCAATTCCGCTTGAGAAGACGTTTCCTCCCGTCTAGCAACCTTCATAGCTCGAGATTTACTCCAACTCTGAGAAATATTTGACTTCCGTTTTCCCGGGATTTAAAAAAAGTGTGCAATAAGAATCTAACAATAAATAACAAATTGATTTTCCAAAGAAAAAAAAACGCTGAATACACGGCGTTCTTAATTTTCGGCAATTATTTTTCTATGATGGGGGGAAATGCTGAACCCAGCGTAGGATGCGTTTAATCTTAAATAACAAATGTAATCTTAAACTAGAAATTGAACTTGAATACAAATACTTAAATGAAACCAAATCGAACGAGGTTTTGCAATGGATGGTTGCTTCTTTGACTCCTTCGTCAAATCCTTTTTTTTAAACTGTTCGTACAATCCAAAGGTTATCACTTCGGTTTTCAATGAATCAGACAACTATTGTTCGTTCGTTGGTCAAATTGCTCTTTCGTTTATTTATTCCTTCGGAACTGTGATGTCAAATCTTTTGTCAGAAGACGAAACGTCAAAAATCGAACCATGCAGGTGTCGCTACTTTCATATCTCGATTTTGTGTATTTCGTCATCTGCCAAGAGAACTCACGCAGAGAGGTAGAGTATACCATGGAATAGAGAGTAGAGTATAGTATGCCATGGAACAACAGCTATGAATATATCCTCATAGCGACTATTCGATGTTCTAATATAAAAATTTTCGAAACTAAACATTTAAGTGCCAAAATGTGTGTCAAATTTCATCGTTGAATTCTGATATACTCTAATATTACAATTATAATTATAAAAATATTAGATATTATAGTACACATTATCCTATCTGTTATTCCAAGTAATACTCTACATGTGTGCCAAATTTCATCATTACATCCGATTTAACTCGAATATTATAATGAGAAAAATATTAGATGTTAGATTCTACATTGGTAAAATATTGGATATTTTATTCTATTCAATTTTAATGGTATTCTTTTCGTTTGTATTCTATACAAGTTTGAATTTCATCATTACATTGGATTTGCCTTGAATATTATAATTAGAAAAAATGAGATGTTACATTAGATATTACTATAATATTTGAAATTATATTATATTCCATTTTAATTATATTTATTTCGTTTGTATTCTATAAATTGAATAATTTTTAATAATTCGAATTTCATCATCATATTAGATTGGAGTGTAATATTATAATTAGAACTACATTAGATATTAAAATGAAAAGTATTTTATCTATTGATCCAAGTCATACACTGTATACATCTTGAATCTTATTTAAACCTGTCAAGCTGTTTTGGCGTGATTGAGTAATAAACCGACATATATACGGACTTTCAGATGTAATATATATACATATATATATGTGTGTGTATATATATATATATATACATATATATATATGTGTGTGTATATATATATATATATATATATATATATATATATATATATATATATATATATATATATATATATATTTATAAAACGGTACTTATCGGTACCAAAATCGAACCCCAGCGGTACATACCGGGACATTTGTCACATACGGGGACGGACCCGGTATTTTTTTAGATTAAACGGATGATGCGGGGACCGGTCCCAATTTCGTTTAACGGTTATTAGTAGGACCTTGCATGTGTGGATGAAAGGTATTTATGGGGACCACGGCCCGGTAAAAGACATAGAGGCAAATGCACGAACTTTGGCTGAAAGCATAAATGAAAATAGGCAAAGGCAGCATGTAGTACGCGAATGATAATAAAATTTTAACAATGTTCGCGGAAATCATAAAATTCATTGCGTTACTTGATAATTTAATTTTTGAATTGTTGTTCACTGAACAGAAAAAGTTCAGAAACATTCTCAAATAATATTAATTATAATGTTACTTTTAAAAAATATGAATACAATTAATATGATAGGTTTTTAACCCTTCGTTGAAACAGTTATATTTGGCTACGATTTTCATTCGCTTCGTGAATTTGGAAAGGTAGATAAAGTATTCGGATAGTACTTCATTCACCTGGCATAAACAAGCCTTCAGTGGGTTTTTATTGAAAATAATCAGGGAACCACTTTAAAAATATTGATATGTTTGTGTAACTGAAATTAGGAAAATATCAAATGAAATAATTTTGAAAAATATTTTGAAAATTTCAATTTCGTGAAAGTAAGCATTTCACTAAAAATCCATCCGCGTCACAATGACCCACTGTATCGACGTAGGGTTCATTCTGAATACAAAATAATACCCAAAACAAGCATCGTGGGAAAGAAAATAATAGATTAACATGAGATATAGTTTATTTATTCAATCCTCTTTTATCTACCTATTTAAAATGTATCCATTTAAAATAATAGATCAGTTACACCGACCGCGGAAACCCAATGCGCGTATTCTTTTTCAAATTGTCATAATATTGATATTTTCATCAAATTATTAGCCTAGTACAATTGACGTATTACTAAGGGCTATGCATAACCTTGATGTTAAACAACAGATCGATACTATATATTTTTTTTGTCTCAGGTATTGGGATGGTAAGGTCGATCTTTCGCACATAGATAGGACATAGTCTCGACATGTCACCGTTTTTTTATTGCAATATATATATAAACAACGTAATCATTTATTGCGACGTAGTATCATTTTATAGCAATATATATATAAACAACGTAATCATTGGTATTTCATCTCAGGGCTGTAGCCTCCGCACGGTTCGGTGGCGTAAATGATTCCGGTAAGTGGATTCATCTAAAGTAAAAATTTGAAAAATATACTTTTAGTACAATGTTAAAGCGACAAACTTACCGGATATTTTTCGAAATTTTCAAAATTACCCAAATTCGACTGTTTTTAAAGAAAAGGTCGATTGTCGACCCAAAATAACGACTTTGAACGTTTATTATTAATAAACGAAGGAACATATGAAAAAATCATCCGGTCAGTCGATTGAATATGATATAAAGTATGTCCAATCCAAATTCCAAAGTAAATCCGACGATTAGATTTTGAGATATGACGTACGCAAAATTGCGAAGTATGCTTTCGAGATAAACGCAAGGGAAGAAACCGTAGTAAATCCACTTTTCCGTATAAATGTTTAATTCTGCTCAATATCTTCGGTGATTCTTTACGGTTTCGGGTACGGGCAATGCGAATAGGACACTTATTTTGTTCTAGAATCGTTTTTTTGGATATAAACAATTTAATTATTGCAATGACGAATGTGACAAAAAAGTACATTCTGTAGAAAAAAAGTGTGAAACAAAATCTGTTACTTTTTTAAATGACAATGAAAAGATCTCTTTCAAGGGACAAAACGACGAGCAAGAGGTAATGCGATTTATTTTCGTCACTTATATCTCCATTACCAATATAAAATATAGCTCAAATTAACCATTTTTTATTTAAAATTTCTATCTATGAAATGCACTCTTTCGTCCCGATTGCTATTTGAAAAATTTAATCGCAAGAAAATTCTTTTTATCTTTCGAAAATCACAATTATTTTTCGTACCTTCAATCTGCGATTCCTGCACCACGTAACAATCAAACAGCCTGGTTGTGCAAAGTCAATGCCCTTAGAAACCATACATTGTATCGCGCGGCGTTAGAGCCGAGCCGTAACGCAACGGGACGTTCTGACCTGCTCCACTAAAAACGTCATAGCTCGGGCAATTTTTGGAATTTTTACAATATTTTTGAACCAATTCAAAGTCAAGACTCTACGCAATAAGAAAATAAAATAAACCAACAATCGATTTTTTTAAATTCCAAGATTAAGCACATCCCCGAATGTACTTATGAAACAAGCTCTCGATCGCGATCGTGCAAATTGTGGTCCTGATCTGTACCGCTGGGGAAAAAAAATTGGATACTGTACGACAGCGTGTAATGGTATATATCGGTACCTCTCTAGTTTCGTAATGGATAATACGGGGACCGAACGAGTTGTGGTCCTGAAATATACCTTTACGAAACAGAACAGTTTGACAGTGTACGTCCGCGTGTAATGGCTTATATCGGTACCGTTCTCGTTTCCTAATGGATAATACGGGGACCGAACGGGTTGTGGTCCTGAAAAATACCTTTACGAAAAAGAATAGCTTGATAGTGTACGTCCGCGTGTAATGGTATATGTCGGTACCAACTCTATGTCCTAATGGATGATAGGGGGACCAGGCGGATGATTCTATGTTTATGGTTCCAGTATGCACCTTTAGGAGTAAGAATAGTTTCGACATGTACATCTCCGCGTAATGGTACAAAACGGTACCATTGGAATGTCGTATCGGTCAATATGGGGACATTGGACTCTCTTCAAATGATTGGTACTACTTTGTACCATTACACGTAGATATATACATAGCAATTATTTCCACTACAAGAGTGCATTTTGGGACCGCAATCTGTTTACGAATATCCGTTTGGACCCTAAATTATCCATCACAAAACTTCGGAATACCAGTATATCCCATAACACGCGAACGTACGCAATCGAATAGTTCTGTTTCCAAAAAGTACGTTTCACGACAATAAGTAACTTGATTGCTGGGTGAGCCGTGACTCAATATTTTGTTCCTAGGCTTAGTATAATATTCAAATTAAAACTATCTATTATCTTCTGTCTGTACTCAATGGCTAATAATGTTTTCCTATCGAGGACTGTATTAGAGTAACTAATACATTTTTCCACAACGTTATCCACTCAGTGCCGAATATACATTTATTATTCATTAAAGTCATTATTTTTGTTTGATAAAATTCTGAGGGACGGTAAAAATGTCAAAAAATTGTGGTAAAAGTTTAAATATAGTGTGTATGATGATTCATAAAAAAAACCCAAAAAAGCAAAAACAACAGCTGTCATATGGGCTGACCCGGTTAATGTTTCAAAGCTGGACATTTAGAATTGATGCTCTAATAAACGCATCACTATTTTCTTCGAACGTCATTTTTCTTCGTTTTTGCCATTTCATTGTCAATTAAGTCTGTGGATTTAAAAAATCAGAAGCTTCATTACTTTGTAAGAAAAAAATTCATTTTTTTGCCATTTTCACGTATTTCCCTCTTTTTTTTCAAAATTTATAAGTTCTTCGCTGAAAGGGTACACAAATATTCGATAAACGTTCCAAAGATTGAATAAAAGTATGATGGGAGTTTCTTGAAACTGCAAAGCCAAGACCATAGCACTCGTTAAGACCCCCACGTGTGAGCAAAATGCACCTTTATAGGAAAAAAAAAGTTTCGATGGATCGACGTGAAGTCGTACGAAGTCGTACCAGTCATTTCAGTGGACTCCATTGTCCCCCTATTGACCTATACGACATTTCAAATGGTACCGTTTTGTACCATTACGCGTATATGTACACGTCGAAATTATTCTTTCGCGTAAAGGTGCATGCTGGAACCACAAATCATACAATCATCTGCCTGGTCCTCGTATCATCCATTAGGGAATAGAGCCGGTACCGACATATACCATTACACGCGGACGTACAGCATCAACAAATTATTTTTCGTAAAGGTATATTTCAGGACCACAACCCCGTCGGTCCTCATATTATTCAATACGAAACGAGAACGGTACCGATATAAGCCATTACACGCGGACGTACACTGTCAAACTGTTCTGTTTCGTAAAGGTATATTTCAGGACCACAACTCGTTCGGTCCTCGTATTATCCATTACGAAACTAAATAGGTACCGATATATACCATTACACGCGGTCGTACAGTATCAATTTTTTCCCTAGAGGTGCAGATCAGGACCACAAGTTGCACGATCGCAACAGAGCTTGTTTCATCAGTACGTCCGGGGATATGCATAACGTTGGAATTTTAAAAAATCGATTTTTGGTTTATTTTATTTTCTTATTGCATAGTCTTGACTTTGAAAAATTGACCGAGTTATGACGATTTTGGTGGAGCAGGTCAGAACGTCCCGTTGCCATACGGTTCTAGAGCTGCCCGGTACAATGTATGGTTTCTAAGGGCATTGATATGAATTTGTCCAATCCGGCTGTTCGATTGTTACAGGGTGCAGGAATCGCAGACTGGAGGTATGAAAAATAAATGTGATTTGCGAACGATTAAAGGCACTTTCTTGCGATTAAATTTTTCAAATAACAATTGGGACGAAAGAATGCACTTAATAGATAGAAATGTTTAAAAATATGTTTAATTTCAGCTCTGTTAGTAATGGAGATATGTGGCGAAAATTAATCGCATTACCTTTCACTCATCGTTCCGTCGTTCTCACAAAAATGTTCCTCGTTCATATTTCCATTATACTAATGGAGCTAGAAAAAAAAACGAGACCTTTTTTATACTCAATTAAAAAAGAAACATATTTTGTTTCAAACTTTCTTCTACAAAATGTACTTTTTGGTCACAATCGTCATTGTAATAATTAAATTGTTTATAACGCATAAACGATTCTAGAACAAAATAAAAGTCCTATTCGTATTGCCCGTATCCGAAACCATAAGGAAGCACCGAAAATAATGAGCAGTCCTAAACATTTATACGAAAACTGTATACGGAAAAAGTGGATTTAGTACGTTTTCTTTTCTTGCGTTTATCTCGAAAGTATACTTTGCAATTTGGCGTACATCATATCTCAAAATCTAACCGTCCGATTTACTTCCAATTTGGATTGGACATATTTTATAACATATTTAATCGACTGACCGGATGATTGTTCCATATGTTTCTTCATTTATTAATAAACGTTCAAAGTCGTTATTTTTGGTCGACGATTGACTTTTTCTTTAAAAACAGTGCAATTTAGGCCATTTTCAAAATTTTGAAAAAATATCCTGTGAGTTTGTAGCTTTAACATTGTATTAAAAGTATATTTTTCCATTTTTTACTTCAGATGAATCCACTTACCGGAATCATGTACGCGACTGAGGCCAGCGGGGGCTACAGCCTTGAGATGAAATAACAATAATTAGGTTGTATATATATATTTTGCAATAAGAAATAACCGGTGACATTTCGAGACTATGTATTATCTGTGTGTGAAAGACCGGTTTATCATCCCAATACCTGAGACGAAAAAAGTCTGCAGCGGATCTTTGTGACCCTGATGTGAGACGAAAAAGCGTGCAGTGGGTCTTTGTGACCCGGATGAATTTTTCGTAAAATGCTCCTTTTCACGAAATTGAAATTTTCAAATTATTTTTTTTAATTATTTCATTCGATACCGGGCATTTAAGTATTTTTGTTGTTTATTTCAAATAGTTAGGGACAATTAATTACTTGAAATAATAAATTCATAATAATAATATTTAACATCGGAAAAGAAAATCTTATTGTTTTCGCTAATATTCAATAATATTAATTAATAAACGTTTCACATTTGCCAAGTGCATCCAACTATTTCAGCATGAACCCACTCATTTTCTTGCAATATTCCTGGACCCACCAAGTAACAGTACGTATAAAAATTGGTCCTACTATTAACCGTTTTACATATAAACTTTAAAACCGATTTTATTACCCTTATTCGGATGTACATGTCAATGCGGATACTTTTGTACACTTATAAATGCTATTGTACATCTAAGTATACGTTTGTTGAAATATGTACATTCGGTCCCGACAAGTACCGTTTTATAAATATATATATATATATATATATATATATATCCACTAGCTTTCCACCCGCGGCTTCGCTCGCTCAGGCTTGTATCGAATACTCCTTGATGAAATATGCTCCTAAAATTTTTCATTAAGAAACACGTAGAATTGAGTTGAAGAACATTAATACTAAATGTCAAATAAATTCAAACAAAGAGTTTCAAATAAATCTGACCAGATATTTCTCCTACCAAATGAACTTTGACCAAACAAACCCTTTTCCCCGTAAGGATTGAATTTCCAAAAACGCTGAGATAGCATTAATTGTGTATAGAAGCGGTTATGCAAAGTTTCATGTAAATTTGACCCGTTTTTCAAATTTTTCGTAGAAACTTTGCCACCCCCTTTAGTTCAAGGGTTGAATTTCGAAAAACGCTTAAATTAGTATTTTATTGATTGTGTTAAAGAGCATTAATGTTAAGTTTCAAGTAAATCTGCTTACCTGCTTTTTTCAAATTTTCCATACAAACTTTGCGACTCTTTTTCTCCCATTCGGAGTTGAATTTCTAAAAACGCTGAAATACGTATTTCATTAATGGTGTCAAGAAGCACGAATACTAAATTTCAAGTACATCCGGCTAGATTTTTCAACATTTCCATACAAACTTTGTCACCTCTTTGCTCCCTGTAGGGTTGAATTTCGAAAAATCCCCTTTTAAACGGTGCCTACATAATAGAATCGACATGCCCTCGATATTTCACGTTTCTGCATTCAGCGGTTTAGGCTGAGCGATGATAAGTCATTCAGTCAGTACTTAGCCTTTTATACTTATGGATATGTATTTAAATTCATCTATAATATTTTTCATTTCCCTGTTCATTAATTTTTATTAATAATTATATTCATTTATTCATTCATTTCTCGTTTAGCTGCATCTTATTCTACGTACGTCAAAAGCTATATACTTTCGTCACGATTTGCCAAGGAACTCGATGGGCACTGTTTTTCGGTATGCTTGCCTCACCATTAGTAGAATGTCTCCTCACCTCGTCAATTATTTATTGGCTATATTAATTTACGTTCGCGAGTGGAAGCTCACCATTCACAACACCTTTTGTAAAAAAAATAATAATGGGCTAATAAAAAAAAAAGGAAGGTTCGAGCTAAACTTGCCTGTGTGTTTTTCTACGTAGGACAAAATATCGGTGTAAAAATATAGGTCTCCACGAAAAAAAACATGACCTCAAAATCACCTGGCAAACACTCATTGAGTCAAAAATCCTGGGATTTTTTAAATTTATTTCGCGGTTCTTGTATTATTTCAATATCTCAAGACAAATGGGAAACCCTGTGTATGTACCTTCCAAAATTTCGTTCTATACATACCTGCCTTTCTGGATGCAGCGGCCGTATAGGGCTCCCGTTAATATTATATTAATCGACTAATCATTGTTAATACTGATTGATATTAACGGATGATCAGGTACGCTCGCTTCCGACCCTAGAGCATTGCGGGCTTCGGGAATTTGTACAATTCGCACGTGCTACGTCGAACGAGTTTTGTGATCGCCACGTATATAGATATAAATAATCCAATATGTATGTATATATATATATATATATATATATATATATATATATATATATATATATAGGGCATTCCATACCAATTCGACCTGGGTCTGACCCTCGACCCCTCGAATCTGGTTCCTGATTTTTTCCTATCATTACTCTCACTTTATCAAGCAATTGCAATTTTTTTCCGATTTTTCAAAATAAATTTGAGCGCGTTATGAATTTTTGAATTCTTTTTTTTGAACACCTCGATGGCCGTAATCGGAAAATCTGAAAAAATTCTCGAAAATACAGTGTCAGATATAAAAAAAATTGCTGCAAAATTCATAATGTCTGGGCTTTTGCTTCAACCCGTTTTTTAGCTGTTTGAGCAAAAAAAAATGAAAAAAATAAGAAGCAGAGGTCAATTTACTGTAGACTGTTGCTCGAAATTTTGTATGCATAATACCAGATTTTTTTTAAAATTTCGCCGATTTTTCTAAAGTGTATTTTGTAATTTCCGATTTTTTTTTTCATCATGATTGACAAAGAGCTAAAAAACGGGTTGAAGCAAAAGCCCAGGCATTATGAATTTTACACCAACATTTTTTATATCTGACACTATTTTTGGGAATTTTTTCAGATTTTTCGATTACGGCCATCGACGTGTTCAAAAAAAAAAAATTCAAAAATTCATGACGCGCTCAAATTTATTTTGAAAAATCTGAAAAAAATTGTAGTTGGTTGATAGAGTGAGAGTAATGATAGAAAAATTGGGAACCAGATTTGAGGGGTCGACGGTCAGACCCAGGTTGAATTGGTATGGAATGCCCCATATATATACATACATTCATACATACATATATACATACATACATACATATATATATGAATATATATACATGCGTGTGTGTGTATGTGTCCATGTGTGTTTTTGGGTACGTGAGTATGAGTGTCCAAAATGTACGAGAGGGTGCACACTCGTAGCGTGAAATGTGTTGTTCGTGCCCCGGGCTGTGGATCACCGATGTGAAATGAATTTATACGTATACGGGATCGGGGGAGAATTTACGTTGACAGATGATTAATTTATCATGCAGGTCAGCGTGTATCGAGATATGTGGGTCGAAAATATGCCTCATTTAACCTGTCCCTCGTGTACGTAATTATAAAAGGTCAATTCACGAGGAGTCATGATAATCTTTCTTCTGTTTCGTTTTTTTTTCGAAAAACCGATAAGCAACAATATTTAAAATTAATTATAATATTACTAGTACTGATAATAATCATAATTCCTCCCCATGGGTTTACCTGGGCGTGGTGGGGTTGATATTGTTGTTGTTGTTGTTGTTATTATTGTTATTATTATTATTATTATTATTATTATTATTATTATTATTATTAATAACATTAATAATAGTGCCGGCTCTGGGTCAGGATTGGCAAAAAAAAGGCTCGTTCAAAATAACCGTAATGATGATTAGTCGTAATATCAATTACTATTGAATTATAATTATTGTATAAATATGTACATTTTTTCGATTATTAAGGGGGCGGTTGACACCCCTGGCCCCCTCTCCTCCATGGCGACGCACTTGGTTAGGTTATGGTCCGATGCGATTTAATACCAGTAACACCCTCTCTTGTAAATCCTTTAAAACTAACCTCTCTGTCGTCATCGGACGAAGGCGGCATCTGCAAAAAAATCGAAAATCTGTTTGACTATACAGAACGATGGAAAATTTCGTACTGATTCCATCGATACCAAAAATGCATTTTCGATTCTTGCTTGTAGATGCCGCCTTTTTTCACGTGACGGCAGCCCTAATATCATATCATTATTGTATTATAAAATTATAATAATTATTATTATCATCACTATTATTATGGTACTACAATTGCTATTGATAATTAGCGGTAGTCATAGTATTTTTATTCCTTGTATACCCTTTTCAAGGGTGCTTACATAAATGCCCCTCCCTTCTTATCTACATTATTTATCTGACGTCGGTTTTCTTATATCTATCCTAGCTGCTAGTTGCTCAAATTGTCTGATGCAATCGCATATTTGCTTTGCCGGTTGCATTTTCACTAACGCTTCAATTTTCCGCTCAATTTTCAACCCCCTGCTATTTGCCAACCATAGCTTCAGTTTATTTGCCATTTCTTGGTTTATTTTCTCTCAACTTCTGAACACTCGCAAATATGTGTCAAATTTTCAATTGCTGGCTTGCATATTCTACATTTAGCGTCTACGTACCCTCTTTTTGGTTTGGCTTGGCTTTTGATGGTGGACATTTCCACATCTTATCCTCGCCCACGTTTCTTTTAATTCTCGGCTGATCATCTTTTCCCAATATTTTTTCATGTGTATATTTATTTTCCTATGTTTATATTCCTTGCAGTATGCTGACACATCAATTTTGCTCCAAACGTATTGCATTTCTTTTTCAATTTTAATTGTTATCCATTTTTCTGTTTTTATTTCCAGCTCTCTTACATTTGCATTCCATACGGATTGCCAGATTACCATCTCACCTACGCTTGCCATTGTTTCTCTTATTTCTTTTACCTACTTTGATGGGCGACCATTTATAATTGCTCTCATTTCATGATTACTTTATACACTAACAAATGATAACTTTTCCCTTAGCACCCTTACTAATTATTTATCAATATTTTTACTATGATCCTGATATCAATAATATAACTAATAATCAAGTTTTCTCATACGTTCCATTCTCTTTTTCATTCCGGAGATAGTGAGCACAACAACAATTAATTCAAATCTAAAAAAAAACATAAAAATCTTTTTCGTGTAGCAAATGTTCTTAGGCTCTAGGCACGTGGACATATGGTAAGAGTGAAGTGAGAAAAGGATGTTGACGATGCTGAGAAGGGAAAGGAGTAACGTTAGCTCAGAGTCGAAAGCAAGAAAGAGAGATGGCGAGGGAGAGGGAGGGGGAGAGAGAAAGAGAAACGAGAGATTTGCTCTCGTCGAGGTGTCGCCACTCGACGACACGCGACTTTTACCCTCGGCCTCATCCTTCCTCTTCATTTGCTCGCAACTCGACGAGCAGACCGCAGCGTATGCGACGACGTAAAAATGACATAAAAAAGCACACAAACGCATACGCCACACTCAACGTCGTACCCCCAAGTCTCCTGGGAGAACTTTTAGTCGAACGAAAGGCAACGTCATTTTTCTACGATACTTCGAGCGCCTCGAGTGTGTCTGGGCCTTTCCTCTACCTCCCAATCTTCCCCCCTGACCCGTAAGTGCAACTCAATGGGACTTGACACGAAAGAGAGATGGGGCAAAATAAACTTGTGTACGATAAAAAAGTTCTCAAATGCCATTTACACATTTTTCTTTTGTTTGTTGTTCTTGTTTTTTCTTTCCCTCCTACATTCGTTTGATTTTTCCGTTGTAGCGTTTTCTCCTGCACGAATCATTACCGAGTGATGCACAGCACATGCAATGACACTAAAAGACCTAGATAAATAGATTGTAAAAATAAATCTTATGCATTAATCATTTTTGAAATCATCATATCAGAATATACTCAAATGTGCACATTGTGAATGCTTATTGATATTTATATGCAATTTAAAATAAATATGTATGATGATAACTTAACATATTATTATATCGACTAATCATCATATATATTCATTTTAATTTGCTTAGTTTTGCAAATGATGATAACGATGACGATGATGATGGTAATAATAATGATAATGACAACGATGATGAGTAATGACAATAATAACGATGATGATAACGATAGCGATGAAGATAATCATAACGATGATGACAGAGATGATGATAATAATAATGATGATAATGATAATGATGGTTATCATGATGATAATGATGAAAATGGTGATGATAATGGTGATAATGATGATGATGATGATAATGATGATCATGATCGTGATAATGATCATGATAATGATGATGATGATGATAATGATCATGATAATGATCATGATCAAGATCATGATCATGATCATGATGATGATAATGATCCTGATGATGATAATAATAATGATGATAATGATAATGATGATTATCATGATGATAATGATAATGATGATGAAAATGGTGATGATAATGGTGATAATGATGATGATGATGATAATGATGATGATGATGATAATGATCATGATAATGATGATGATGATGATGATGATGATGATAGTGATCATGATCATGATCATGATGATGATAATGATCCTGATGATGATAATGATCATGATGATGATAATGATCCTGATGATGATAATGATTATGATAATGATAATGAAGCTGATGCTGATTGTGATAATGATAATGATACTCCACTTTCGAGACAGGTCAGGCGAACGAGCATTATTTACGTGAGAATGTCCCGGACGTCTCAAAATTGGGACGTATAGTAGCTTGTACAGCATCTCGAATTAAAACTCGTCGTTGCGAGGCAATACACAATATATACATAGTTCAGGCTCTCGCAGCCTCGTAACTAGTTGGTAAGAGCCACGTGGCTTCTAGACCTTATTACGTATACGAGAGAAACCGAGCACGGGTAGTACGCACACCGCCTACGTTACAAATTGGATATTACGCTATTAGTTAGCGATTAAATTAGGCGAGCTGAGTGGTCTCCGCTCTCCGCGTTCGTTGTGTGCTGCCTTTCTACGTTAGATACGATCCGATAAACTTGCGAGCTTGCGCGAGCGAAACAACCTGCTCCGCACCTGTATCTCTCCTCGAGTGCAATTCATGCGCCAAGCGTCGCCCCGAGAAATATCGATCTTACTTCCGGACTATTGTTGACCGGGGGAAAAAAGATCGTTGACGTTCTTTTTTTTCTTTGTTTTTTTGGACGATCTTCGTGAGGGAATTTAGTCTCGTGCGAAAAAATTTGATTATTTCTTCAGGAAATAATAAAAACATTGAATAATAATTTAATGGGAAATAGTTCATTATTACCTAAAGGGATGTTTGAGGCATGTTATATTGTATATGTGTCATTATTATGATTTTACTGTTATTATATTTCATTGCTTTTTTTAATTTGAAAGTTATAATGAAGTATAAATAAATAAAAAATATTATAAAATACTTGTCGTAAAATCAAAATAACCCTTATCTTAGGAGGTGTCGTTTTAAATATTTTTCTTTGGTTTATATTTAATTCAAAGTTGCTAGTTAACATAGTAATACAAATACTAATAGTAAAAATATGAGTTTGTAGATTCATTTTGATTTTACGAGCAGCTGCGAATATTCATGCATAAATATTAGGGTGGCACAAATTTGAGCTCCATTTTTCCCTTTTTCTCCCCATTCAATTATCTTTTTTAAAGAAAAAAAAAATTGTCGCGGAAGCTGTAAACGGTCAAAAAATAGTTGGAGGCCGCCCAGGCCTCCCAAAAATTCTAATTTTCATTAAAAAATCGGCTTTTTTCGTCCACTTCTCACCCATGAATTGTACGTTGTATAATATTAAAATTAACCTCGCGAAAGCTCTAGCCGGCCAATGAATACTTACAATTAGTGGTCGCTCAAGAGCTTCGAAATTTCCAAATTTTCGAAACGATTAATCGTTTTTTCTTAAAAATAGTTTTCAGCGCATCGTAATGCGTCTCACAGTTGGTCTCGCTAGTCAAGCTGCGTCTAATTGGTGTTTGTTACAAATAATTACGATAAATTGTTCAGGAAATGGAACACTTCGCTGTTTATTCCGTTTTTATGCTACAAGGAATTATAGTGCATGCGAGATCTATTTTTTTGGAGGAAATTCTTAATTTTGAAAACCTTGAGTGATCACTTAATATATTTATTGGCTGGCTGAAGCTTTCGCGAGGTTAATTTCAAAATGATAAAGCGAAAAACTCACGAGTGAGAAATGGACGAAAAGAAATCGATTTTTCAATGAAAACTTGAATTTTTGGGAGACTTGGGCGACCGCTAAATATTCTTTGACCGCTCGTAGCTTCCGTGACAATTTTTTTTCTTCAAAGAAGATATTCGCATGGTGAGAAGACGGAAAAAAATGGAACTCAAATTTGCGCCACCCTAACATATATGCGTGTTTGTATCAGAAATGTATATGTATAGTTATATATATAACATAGTTACATAGATATTTTATTAATGAATCATCGATCCAATTAATTCACATTCATTTTGATTATACAGTACTTTCGACTATAGTGCATTACTTGGCTATGAATTATTTCTATTTTTACCATTCAATTTTACCGTTGAAAAAATTAATTAAGACTTATTCGAGCACAGCCTCCAGTATGCTTTCTGTCCCTCTCTCAGGCGGTTCTGTTTTTTCTTCTTCTTTGGTGGCAAAAAGCTCGAAAGTATGGATATCCTCAACTCGGTACTTGACCCGGAGCACTCGTCGAAGCCCGCGGCACTTATATCCTACGGTAACCTCGTATTTCTCGACGCTGGCAAACTCATCGTTTTCTTGTTGGGTTTCCCCGTCGGACTCGGTCTCGGACGGACAAGATCCGCGGGAGAAACGTCGCTTGGGTGGTCGCCTTTCCGCTCTTTTCGAGCTGTGACGAGAATAACTCGTCTCGACGTTGCAATTAAAAATTGACTTTAACCCTAAACGACATCCGTTCATCGCGTACGTTTTTTCTTCTTCTTTTTGACGTTTCTTCCCGTGCATCTTTTGAATTTCGGCCGACTGCTTTTTTAATTGGTCAGCGTAATTTATTTCGTCGGCAGTGTTTCATTAGGAAATTAAGAAGATTTCTAACGGCGGCGCTCTTTAAACATTTATCGAGCGTCTGATGTGCGGAAATGTTTCGTTCGCGGTCTCGAGTGGGGTCGGAGGAGAAGACTTTTCATCGGGAAACTCGCTTCAAACGACGGTCGGAGCCCAAAGATAAATACTATATGCTTGAGGTCGAGGCCTGCCGTTCGCGGCACCGAACCTGCAACGCTTCATCTCAAGATCGTCGCCACTTCGTGGAGTAATTGCTCGCTCGAAAAAGTCGTTAGACTCATTCGCGATCTACCGGCTGCTCGACCGTACGAAAGACCACATGAACAAATTCTTCGAATTTATTTCGGAGGAATTCTCGATGCATGCTACAAAGGATCTTTCCATTCTCCAATATTTGTTTTATGTCAATTTTTCCATATTTTTAATCTCTTGAATCGTCATTTTTCGTTTTATCCTCATTATAATTATTTTTTCATTGCTGTTTCTTCGTTTTCAGTGATTATGGTTCATAATGTTCTTGTCATTTGTGTATGATCGAGCTTTTGCCATTTCTTAACTTTTCCAATATTTTTGTGCAGCCCTAATTTTTATGCAACGATAATTTTCAAGAATAATCCGGATTAATTTTTTCGACAAAAATCGAACTCTTTCTTGTCTACAGCTTGACATTGTCGTAATTCTCAAAATTCCATGAAAGTATCTGATCGTACGAAAGTCTCATTGCTCTAGTGAAAGTACCTTTTTCATTTTCCATTTCGGATAATCCTGGTTGCCAGGAGCCACTCGCGCCTATTGGCCGTGCAGCAACGGTGGCACGTTGTTTAAATAACAATAACTCCACTGTTTATCAATATTTTCCCATAAAAAAACAAACTCAAGCCTGGCAAGTCTGTTTATCAATTGCGTGAAAAATCCCGACCTCGTCATCCCAGTACCCTCAACAGAGAAAAATGTTGAAAATCGACCTGCTTCCGGGCGCCAAACTAATGCAGACCCTCCTCCAGAATAAATATAACTGCAACTCTGCAAACCACCAAAAATATTCACACGATAATCCCCCCTCTTCGCGAGTCTAATCCATAAATAAAATACCAAAAAATATCGCAACGCCGTTTCTCCATCAGCATTTTCTCATTTTATGTTTAAACGGAAAAAAAAGCCCACGATAAGTCTGGAAATAAAGCACAGAGCATTGTAAATATTGTCACCTCGATGTCTATATACACGCACCCACACAATCCTGATAGGAGTTCGTTTCGGATGAAAAAGTTTTTCTCGCAGCACTCCGAGGTAGCAGCTAACGGCAACGATAATGTTGCACGTTGCAGGTGTCGGTGGAGGGGGGGGGGGGGGGGGAAATGGCGAATATAAAACATTGGATATGGGCACGGTAAAGAAGCGTTGGACAGCTTTCCGCGGCGGGTCTCTCCCGCGCTCCATACCTTAAGGTAAGAGCCTCGAGCCGCTGAGCGAAAGCACACGGTACGCTATAGGCACGTAGCTGGATCGGATGAGGTCGCGTGTGTACATGTGTGTGCGTTGCAAGTGCCCTCAGGTACGCGACCGCTATACCGTTCTCTGGCGAATGTTGGCCTGTGTACAGTTTCTTGCGCGAGCCATGCGAGTAGCAGACGTGCCCGTAGTTTTGGCTCCAGCCGGTGGTCTCTCTCGCCCTCCATTGCCCCTCCATCCGCCGTCAAGTATTACTATCGGGCCATTGCTTTTTACGGCTGCGATCGGCCGAAAATTTATTCGAAACGCTTCGCTGATTGGCGTTTTAAATTTCCCGAGCCATTGAGCGACTAGTCTAGCCCACTCTCTCCCTCTATCTCTCTCTGCAGTTTTTGCTTCGAGAGGGTTAGGGAGCAAAGAAAAGTTGCAAGAGCTGGATGGTTTACAGTGCCGAAAGTACATTCGCGTAGTCGGCCATCAAAACCCTTGAGACTCCGACGCCCTCAAACGTTCCTCAAAAACTCTCAAGACTTCGTCCCTCTGCCTTCCATCCCCAATACCGGCACCCTCGAACGTGGTTTTCGGACGCTCGAAAACTGGAAGTCTCTTTTGGATTGACTGGAGGACTCCAGGTTGGAACGCTACTGAGGCTCGTCTGGGTCCAGTTAACTGGAGGACCCCAGGGCCCAATGCTACTGGACCTCCTTTGGATCCAGTTCACTGGAGGCCTCCAGGTCCCAATGCCGCTGGAGCTCCATTGGATTCGTTTAACTGGAGACCTCGACGTCGGAATGCGGCGTTAGGGAGCCTATATGTGCCTTCAGTAGGTATTCACAGGAAGAAGGGAAAGCGCCCAGGCCTGTGCAGCAGTCCATATGAGGAACGAAGAGTAGCGAGGCCGGGTTGGGAGAAGCCAAGAGGGAAATTAATACCCACGAACATTGTCCTGCTACCACTTCCAGCCTCTCTCTCTCTCTTTTAGTCCGGAGACGGCGGGTCGACACCGTAGAACTTGGGGCAATTGTGGTTCACCGAGGCCACGAAGGTTCGTTGCCATGGACGATGTGACCGAGGGAAAACGGGGCCTCGAAAAGAGTAACGAATGATTCCGTCTCCAGCCATCGTTTCCTCGCTGGGTTTGACTGCAACGAATCGTCAGTCCAGGGGCCGAGCCCTGGATAATGACTTTTTGATTACATCCAGTACGAGGTACGGGAGTGGGGGATGCACATCGTCGTGACAACGGTAGAAGAATCCCCCGAGTTGAAGTACACGGATCGATGGATATAGCAACGATGGTTTCTTCCGCACGATAAATGTCCGATCGCTCGCGGTTTCTTCATCCGGCTCTTGCCCCCAATTCCCCTAACCCCACAAGGCTCGCTATTCCTTCAACCCCTTCGCATTCCACTTTCTCAGCCATCCTGCCTCTTCTGAAGGGCCGAACCCAAACGAACCCAAACAAAAGCATCGACCGGCCAACTTTGCTTTCCGATCATCAGCTACACCCAAACAAACCCATCGACCGCCACACTTTCCTCTCCGATCATCAGCTAAGCCCAAACAAACGCATTGATCGTCCAACTTTCCTTTCCCATCATCAGCTAAACCCAAACAACTGCATCGATCGTCCAAGTTTCCTCTCCGATCATCAGCTAAAGCCAAACAAACCCATCGACCGCCCAACTTGGCGTATCGATCCTGCTCAGCTCTTCGCAGGAACAACCGTTACTGGACTCACCCATTCGTCGGTAAATGTTCGAAGAGGGCACCACACGGGGGGATGAAGAATGCTCCCAATACGTACCTGCAACATCAATAGAAAGTTGGATCGTGTATTCATATGGCCACAAGGAGACGAAATTACATTGAAAAAGTCCTCCAGTATAATCGGCAAAACATGCAATATTTGTCCATTCCTACGAGGGCGCTCGTTTCATTGACGTCGTTGCGATAACGAAACTTTATAATTGCGCGCCAACTATATTGCTTTTCATCGCAAATTAATTGAACGCCAGGCCATAAAGGATCAACGGGAACGTTGAGAGCGAGTACTTGAAAAATAAAGGATATCTGACCAGGTTGGGGCAAAGAGAACATTGTAAACAAACTTGACGTTATTGCGACGCGGGGTGGAAACTTCAGGAATGAAGAAAAGCTTGTCGATCGTCTAACGAGCTATTTCATTAGTATCGCCACAATCTGATATGGACTCGGAGGGGATCGAGAGGAATATCAAGTATGTGACTGGAAACAATTACGGATACTTTCTGCATCTCCTGGTGGCTCGAAGAGTCACGAGCTTTTCCAGGCTTTTCGGCCGGTGAGGACTCGGAAGCGAAGCCCTCTCGTATTACTGTACAATAAACGTCTCCCTTTCTCTCTCTCCCTCCCGCCCTTTTTCCCTCCCTCTCTCTCTCTCTCTCTCTCTCTCTCTCTCTCTCTCTCTCTCTCTCTCTCTCTCTCTCTCTCTCTCTCTCCCTCTCTCTCTCTCTCCCTTGTTCACGTCTTCCACTTCTATCGACTACGACTTCCTGCCTAATGACGAGACCAGCATAAAACTTTCGACACGACACGCGAGGCCAAGACGAAGTAACTTCTCCCTTATTGTTGCCTAGCTTTTCCCATTGCACTTCGCCCCCGTTCCGCCCTTCCGACCACTCGCATCGCTGCCTCACTCGTCTCTTCGTGCCTGTTACACCGTCCACCTGACGTTTTCTTCTTCCAGCCATCAAAACAACGCAGACTCACGGGATTCCGTGCATGAAATACTTTTTCGAAGTGAGAAAAAAAACTTCCTCCTCGTACGTTTTAATTCTCCGCCTCGTGACTCGCGGCCCTTTGTAAGCTCACTAATCACAAATCCAACTCCGCGGGTACAAACATTTTCAAATAATACTTAGGGAAAAGTGTCAAACTTTATCAAGGGGTCTGCATGAGCTTGAAAAAAATGGGTTTTTTGTTGCATAGTTTCGTAGCCCAGGATTTTAACCTCAATTTGTAACAATGATTTTGCATAAATTCCAAAAATTTATCGACTTATATGGCATTTTTTGCCTAGGGTCATTTTTCTTTTGCGTCTTATTCGAAATTGTGTTTTATGAAACGGGGTAAGTTGTATCCCAAAACCAAGTCGTCCGATTCAATTCAAATTTGGACAAAGTATACCTGATAACATTTTCCATCGCATGGCAAAATTATTTTTTGATATCTTCAGCCATTTGCTGATCATAAATGATCAAAGTCGATTTTTTTTATCGAGCTTCGAACTTCATTTTCCACAGCTTGCCATTCTCGTAGCCTTCAAAATTGCAAAAAGCATGCGGTCATACAAAACTATTGTCATAATAAAAATTCGTATTTTGATGTTTTTCTCAGATCGCTTCTTAGTTGTTTAAATAATACTAACTTTATTACCCATCGACATTTTTCAATTAAAATCTCAAGCATCAAAAAACTGCGTTTTAATTGTATGTAAATTTCCGACTTCGTCATCTCGATACCCGCGTCAGAAAAAAACATTGGAAATCGACATATTTTTCGGGGGCAAACTCATAGTCCCAAATATTCACGCACTCTGCACAATTGGTTCCCCCAAAGGCCTAAGAAACCAAGTTCTCATTGTAAATCCACAGACGCAGCAGCTTTTCGCGATTCTCAATCCATAAAACTTCCCCGAACACGAACGTAAAGTTTCCGAGAGTGACGGGTGAACGTTTATCGGGATTAATCCGTGGTATTTATAGTTTTCAAAGCAGCTATCGACCGGATACAAGAGCGTGCGCTTACTCGCAAACTGGTCCTTGTGCTTTCTATAAATGCATCGCAGGCATTCGCAGCTGCGTGGCGTACGGCAACTCCCGGTCTTATATTGCATTGAGAATTACTAATATACATGTATACATAATACGTATGTATTTGCATAGACCCAGAAATACATATCTACATACAGTTTGCCTATATACATATATAAATATAAATATATATAAGGCAATCGATAAAAGTTTTGCACTTGTTTTTGCATGCCCCAAGTGTAAGGTTCGTAGCGCGATAAAAATATCTTATTCAAAGTCTCAAGCGTACGGGCTCTCGGTACAGAATATTATACCTGAATAGACAAGTATATATATATATATATATGCTCTATACAGTAAAACTCGCGAGTCTGTAGTTAGGAAGTCCTCAGATTTGCGCATTTTTTACGCAATATAATTCAATATAATACAATATAATATATAATTATAACAACACACATATATACCATGCCGTTTACTGTGTGTCGTCTTTCGCGTATGTGATTTTCCCTTGTAGTGTATATATATATATATATATATATATATATATATATATATATATTTCTCGCGGCAAAACACTATATATTCCCGTGCTGGTAAGTACACGAAGAGCATTCGTATAAGCTCCGTGCAATATCCAAAACGTACAAATAGAGGGGCTCCACGGGAGCACTCCACGTGGTTAACGAGCTAATACCTTCCTTTTCGGTAATGTAGTTCCAACAATAATTTTTGGTAATATTTGAGGGTCGTTCATTAGGGCTTCGTTCTCTCCGACTGCGTAATACTCCTCGACTGTACTTAAGTTTTCCATCTAAAGATTCCCCAGCAAAGCAGTTTTTTCACATTTCTCGAAGGAATGGACATTCTTTTGTTTTTTATTTGTTTTTCAAACCATTGAAAAAAATATTGCGCTCTGGGGATGGAGCAGTTTTCCAATTGGGGGTGCAAAAGTAATTAGGGCGAATTAGATCTGCATATTCATGTATATATATTTGTGAGTGTGTGTACTTGTGTGTAGTGGATTTCACCCTCAAATTCGTGCTATCCACGTATGCTAATGCAGCCCCTTTAATTGAATTCTGGTTTCGCTGTGCGTACACCACGTAGAAGTGGACGCAAGGGCCGCTGAGTGAATTTTATTTTTCCGGTAGTATTTTTTATTTGTTTAGTTCAACGCGTACAATAATCCAGGAACTATTATCGCACAGAGTGAGTGTACGAGTTCGAGTGTCCGAGTACGCGCTTCTTTTTCATTCCATCGTTTTTATTCCCATTCTGAGCGGCGGTCAGGCCAGGGGGGGGGTCACGTTGTGGTGGAAATATACAGCAATGCGCAAGTACGCCAATGCAGCGAGGCTAATTCGATAAAGTCAATTATTCCGGGGAGAATATTCGATTGTTGGAATATCGACGAATCGTTGACGGAAACGGGAGATTCGATTCGAGGCGAGAGAGTGAGAGGGAGTGAGAAAGAGAGAGAGAGAGAGAGAGAGAGAGAGAGAGAGAGAGGGGACGAGGGAGAAAGAAAGACAGAGAGAGAGTGGATGGGATCATTCTCTGGTCTGTAGAACGTAAAGAAAGAGAAAGAGAGGAAAAGCCAGTCCCTATTCAAAGCTAATAACATTTTTCTCAAATTTCTTATCATCAATTGAAAATTCAAGCACTTTAAATCAACAGTAACGAGTCTGACCCAAAGATTACAACAAGATCAATGAATCGTTATTTTGACAGTGTAATTCAGAACAAAAAAAAGTTCTTCGTGCCGAAGTTGTTCAGCGTTTTCAAACTTACAGCCCCAAATTTTGGGACACATTTTTGGGACGTTTTGTCAAGTACCAGAAAGCTCCAAAGCCGCCGAGTTACCCCAAATACACCCAGCGAGCCCAAGGGAACGTGAACCCAAATTGTACGTGCTTTCTAAACCCACGAGGCGTTTTTTTCCGCCGCGGTCAATTCGAGACATCCAATCAAAGAAAACGGAAACAAGCTCAGCGCAGCCCAAACAAGCCCCAATCGAATCAGATCTGTAGCCCTCAGAGGACCCAACGGCCGTTCCAAAAACGCACGAAAGACTGGGGCTTGACGTTATCAGCTGTAGGAAACTTCCACCCCCGTCCGACGCAACTCTACCCTGGCGTGTTCGTGTTGCTCGAGACCGAGATGAGAGAAACAATTGTGGGAATCAGGAGCGGCATCAGATCTCGAAGAGAGGCCAAGGCTTCGTAATTCCGAAATTCGAATTGGCTCACGCGTACACAGGGAGAAACCGTAGGTCTGTCCAGAGACCGGGAAGAGCTATCCGGTTGAAGCAGTTGCGGGATTGTCCGTCTGTTCTGTACAATCCATTGTGCGCGAGGGATGAAGACCCCCAAAACTTCATTCGACGGTGCCGAGTTGGATGGGGTTGCAAGTGAAGTCACGAGCACTGAAGCTGCAACGGTTCTCTTTGTTCCTCGTTGCCCGATTGGATCGCAACCACATCAGAAATTCTGATTTCTCCTAATCGAATCGCCACATTATCACCTCAGAGCCACCCCCGTTCCATTCCGTCATTGTTTTTAATGCCCATCCACCGTGTAAAAACTTTTCTTACAGTTTTGAGTGCTGACCACGTCTCCCAGAGCGAAATCCTTCAGAGAGTACGAAGAAAGGCGACAGTGACCCAAACAAGCCCAAAAAGCCCAGACAAACCCCAATAAAACACGATAAGTCCAAAGAACGTCTGGCAAACTCAATCAAGCCGACACAAACCCTGAGACCCCTAGACAAACCCAAACGAACCGAGCCAAACTTAAACAAGCTTTGACAGACAGAGACAAACCTGGATAAAGCACAATAAATTCAGATCAACCCCAACAAATCGCGATAAACCCAGAAGAACCCAAATAATCTCAGACAAACCTCAATAAACCACGATGAATCCAAAAAAACTCTAACGAACCACCATAAACCTAATGATACCCCTCTAGCAAATCCAAACAACCCCAAGTCAAAAAGGGCCACAGAGTGAAAGAAAGAGAGAGAAAGAAGGGGGGAGGGAAGAAAAAAAATCCTGGTGGAATGATCTGGCAAATGCAGAGTCGGGTAAGAAGTGTCCGCAAAGGAAGCGGAGGCCACGGAAGCCGGAAGCCACGGGCTAGACGCGGAAGAGCAAGAAACACGACAGTCGATATTCCCTGGCGACTTGCCCACTTCGACCCTCTTTATTTCTACTCGAATACGAGCAGCTATTTTTTCCTGTCATGTCGTGCACCGACTTCACTCCGTTATGCTATATTTTTCAGCCTCCCTTGGCCCCCTCCGTCGTCGACTGAATGCAAAAAGGGGTGTCGAGCATTCGGCAACACTTTGGGTAGCCATCGTTTCTGCTCGAAACTTTTTTCGATACGTACAATATCACTTTCATACCTGGGATGAAAAATAATTTTCACATCACGTGTATAACACATAGATGCGTACGATACATTTGCCATCAATGGGGAAAACGGTCGACCCTACTTCGAATTGGACAAAGATCGGTCGCCGTCATTCGAAGACCCAAGTCCAGGCACGATCTATCAGCGAGCTGTTCATTATCCACCAAAAGGATAGTGGACATCGCTTCTCATTACCGTACCGTACAAGAGGAAACGGGGCTGCGTTGGAGAAGGACGCTGAGTGACGTTTGGAAGGACAACACACCGAGGGTGGCGTGTTCGCGATTTGGCCTGTCCTGTACGCCGAACTGTGCGACTTTCTTTGAACTGTGCGGCAGTCCAGTGGCGCAAAGGCGAAGACGAAGACGAAGAGGCGGATCTCTTGGTTGATAATCGATAGTACGATTCTCGGCAAGTCCTTAGAGTCCTTCGCGATTCCGCTGGAGGACGACGTCCAGAAGTCTGTTGTCCTTCTCTTATCTTTGCTGCTGTGAACGTCCTTGGAGGTTTCTCATCTCTCTCCCTCTCTGCAGTTCTCTTAAACAAACCAAAAGTTCTCCGGGAAGATATCTTGTACTGCACGCGTAGCTGCGATAAACCAACGTCGTTACGAGCCCACTTCGCTTCTCTACCGGTGGTTGCGCCCAGCGGCTTCTAACAATCGCCATTGTTCTTCCAGCGTGTGTTCGGTATACCCGCCGGTGGATGCCTCCCTGCTTCTGATCCCGGTGAGGAGGAACGAGCAGTTGAAATAAGAAGAAAGAAACGAAAACAAAGAGAATCCCGCGAGTGTATCGGAGAGTGGGTGGAAGCGTCCGTGAGGGAAGGAAAAACGATCAAGACGAACCGAGAAACATGGGCTTGCATAATAAAATTGAGGCAGCTTTGTTTCCTGGCCTGCCCCACACTCCGCCCTCTGTCTCCCAGCGCCGACAATTTTGCGAAAATCTTCTCGCGTCATCTCAGCCTCACGATGAGTATTCGATGCTCGTTTCGCTTGCCGCAGCCATCCAAGCCTCCTTCTTATTCGCAACTATAGCGGATAAAGCCGCCCTGATGAATCAACGATCGAGGCTGCCCGAAAAGACGACGATAACATGGCGAGCGGCATCTCTAGGTGGAAAGAGAACTAACGAAGTGGAGAGCCCAGGCCGATGCAAGGTACACAAGCGAGGTTGGATTTTCCAGCAAATGAGAAAAGCCCAGGTGGGTAAGAGTGTAACGGATGCGCGGAAAGGAGTGTTGGAGCGAATACACCAAGCGGTACAGGGCTCGCGCAAGTGGGCATGTGCGATACTCATTAGGTGCTCTAGGACCCTCATACCTCTCTGGGTGAATAATTAATGAAGGAGCCGACGGGCAAAGAACAGTGGAGCAAGAAGACTTCGAGCTCACTCCGATGTATATCCGCATTCATCTTCACATACGTGCAGCTGGATAGACCTGCCTGCTACCAAAGATTCCAGCAGCCTCCAACGAAATCACCCAGGCAGCCGCATACCTCGCATCAGCCTGACGTCCAACTTTGCCTCTTGGTCTGACAGCCAGAAGAAGCGTCTGCCACCCGATTCTCCATTTTGCCATTCGATCCCTCTTCGTTCTCCTAGTCTTGGGAGTCTTGCGGAGTCACAAATTTGTCGCCATACCGGTGGATAAATCACTCCGGACTACACCGAGGCAGCCGGGAAATCGAGCGGAAGTTGTCCATACGCGAGAACGCCGAGTGTACTCGAAAGAGAAAGAGATCCCGGTCTCCGTTGAACCAGAGTCCGGAGAAGAAACGCATCAAAGCCTCGTATCATAACTCAGAGCCGATGGCCCCAACCTCCCCAGACTTTGCTCTCAGGGTCTCACGGAGGCGGAAAAGAGATATAGACAAAGGCTGAAGAACCGGATTGAGCAGGAAAACTCCCGGCGCCATAAACAATTCAGGAAAGTTCGATTATGAAACTTTTAAACGGATACGCGGCAACAGAGATCCAGAATCATGACGCATACGCTCGTACCTTCGAGCAGTGATCTCGCGCGCCGTTTACGTAACCTGGCTATCGTGTGCGCGAGTATAATGGAGCCCTCATATGTTTGGTGAGGTGCCCAGATGTTGGACAGGTCTGTACACTGCACGTTGCGACGCGGAGCCAACCAGAATGGCGGGCCAGCCCATCAAGAGGAATTGGAACGAGTGTCAAGCGAGTTGTTAAAACTTTTATGAGGGTGACCCGTTTACAAGAGCGAATAATCTCTGTGGACTTCACCATGTCGCCGATTTGAAAGAGGAACAGCCTCGTACTCCGCTGATCCATATTGCTGATACGGCCTCTTCTGATAGAGATTTCATGCCTCGCGGAATTGGATAAGGGCACGCCTTTCCTATCTCTGGGAAAATCGCGCCGTTCTTCGTTCTCGACTAATCGGATCAGCAATTTTGATGGGCACCCGCAAAAAACAGCGTTTTATCCAGACCACTAAAGCAAGTACTTTTGTTGATAGTAAGCTTCTCGGAAGCCTGCGTCACCCCATTCGATGAAATTGGTAGTAGCTGCATTGGATGCAGCGTTTTCCAACTTCACTATGGGATTGGAGGATGTTAACGGGCTATTGGATGAACATCTAAGGAATCTGCAGATCACATTTTCCTCCAGTGCGACACGGACCCAATGCCGCGCAAATCAAAACGCTACCTTTGCAAAAGTCTGATGAAGGACCTGCAATAAGAAGCTGTCGTCTTGCTTCCGCTACAGGCTGCAGCCCATCTGATCCCGCCGAAACCAAAATATTCCCAGTCAAGCCTCCACGATGAAATTTTTTTCGAGCTTCAAGCTGTTCACCAGAGACTTATCATCCCAAGGAGTATCGGAAAGACCATCACTGTCAAGGATTCAGGTGGCCCAGCCCCGGGCGAGCACCCTCATCGATCTCACCACGTATGAACTAGAAGGAATGACATAGATCTTGGAAGACATACGAGGCTGTTTGGTCTCGTAAACGAATTCTCAACGACCGTAACTCAGCGGAATCGCGTGACGCCCCCGGGACAACGTACGAGCGGGACATTAAAGCAAAGACCGAGCTGAGAAACGAACGAAAAGGACGAGGTGGCAGGACCAGGGGTTGAAGGGATTATTAAGTCACCCGTTGGTCCTAGCTGCTAGACAGCCCCGGCTTCTCCCGTATCGCGGATCGCGTCGCCGGCTCGTAATTCACATCGGGCGACACGTGGCCAGAGTTTACTCCCCTGGGTAACACTAAAGAACTGGCTCGCCCGGCTTCGTACGTGGCGTATGCCCGTGCTTATTGCATTCGAGACAACCCCCACCCTGTCGTTCTGAAAAGCGAGTGGTACTTTGGCTGGTGATTATTAAGGAACTCTCTCTCACCCCTTGTCTCTCTACGGAATAACTCGCCTAGCCTCGGTGGAAAAACCATTCGCAGCCAAAGACAAAGAAGAGAAACTTGGATCTTTTGTCCCATCATTCTTACAACGATGGTCACGTTTGACTACAATTGAAAAACGCATGTGGCATTCTCCATTCCTGCCAAATTTGAATGTGGCGCGCGCCCGTTTGACGCAATAGCTGACTGCTGGAGGGCGCTGACCGACATGACGACGTTCCGAGGCTTCCCACTTGCTGTCCGAAGCTGGACAATGCAAATTTGAGACGAATCCTTAAATATCGAGTATTCGAATGAGCCACTGCGCTTCAAGGGGGTTGAGGACGGGAGTTAAAACAATTCAGCTCTCTTCAAAATGGGGCATTCATTCGAATTTTCATTGGCGCCCACGCCGTAGACGGCGGAGAGTGATCCAGAGACGAGGATCCTGGATATATCTTCTCCCGCTTGGATGCAAGTCCTTCCAGCTCCATGCTCCAACTTCTTGAAATCGCGTCTATGCCAGCGTGTTCCCTCCAGCCTATGTATATGAACGGATAGATGAAGGAAGCGGCTCGTATCGGACTCCGGGATTGGGGGGGGGGGGGGGGGGGGGGGGGGGAGGGGGCTCTCTTGATAAGAATTAGCATATACAAACGTCACGGCTGCCTTTTAGAATATGCAGACACCGAGATCGCTCTCCTTGACTCCGGGATAAAAGCGGATTCTTGCTTTTCATCTCTTCCCCCGGTTGGTCCGCTCCCAAACTTCTTCTTCTCCTCGTCCCTTTCGCCCTTCCAGCTCCTCTCAACCCTATAATTCCTCGCGATCAGCTCGATCATTTTTCTTGTAATGCTCGTATTCCTGAAGACCCTGTTCGCTTGTTTGTTCGTCAAGTTCTCCAGGAATAATCGAAAGGGCCAAGTCCCGACGAGGACCTTCGATCTTCGTCCGGAGGAGCCCTTGGCGAAAACGCGCGGGCGCGCGCGCCTTAGCCAACTTCGCGATCGCGTACCTTCACTTTCATCATACGAATTCACCGCCTCGTCTGGTCTTCCGGAAGAGGAGAGATTCTCCTTGAATTCAACGAAGAAAGACCCGACGGAGGTCGGATGGGGGGCAGGAGGTTGAAGGAAGAAGACGAAGATATGTTCATTGTCAGACGGAGCTCCTCGGGTCGTACAGAGGGGCCAAGGGTGTATGGAGTATACCCGGGGGATCGAAGATATAGCGAATGACGAGAGTGCGAAGTAGCGGGGCACTCTTTTTTTTCTTCCCTTTTTTTCCTCGTCTTTTCCTCTCGCCGCGAAAGGATGAGACGAGTTTCACCGGGACTACGGCGGGTGAATCGAATGAATAGGGTTGAAATAAATGGAGGATGAGAGCCATCCGAACGACAGTGAAAGACGGAGAGAGAGAGAGGGAGAGAGAGAGAGAGAGAGAGAGAGAGAGAGAGAGAGAGAGAAAGAGGGAGAATGAGAGTGAAAAGCAGTAGTCGTCGTCGCGGAATCTCGACCGACTTCGTCAGTCTCTTATCGTCCCGTAATAGAAAGAATAACGTCGAACCTTGATAGGACTGGAGAGGCTTGGATCAAGAACAAGGCAGATAGAAGAGAATCGAAAAGTGATAAAAGGAGAGAAAGACAGAGAGAGAGAGAGAGAGAGAGAGAGAGAGAGGGAGAGAGAGAGAGAGAGAGAGAGAGAGTACGAGAGATGGAAAGACTTCGATGAAAGCGAAATGTGTTCTTGGTCCGTTACTGCAACGAATTTCAATCTGACAATGAGTCTCTTTGTTTCCTCAGAAATGTCAAAGAGTAGCTCCATATATATATATATATATATATATGTGTGTGTGTGTGTGTGGGGGGGGGGGGGGGGCGGGGCTGCGTGCGTGTGTGTGTGTGTGTGTGTGTATGAAGTTGTGTGCGGAAATTTCGGAATATTCTCGAACGAAATATATTCCTCAAATGTCACCATACGAGAAATGTTTAACGTCCCGCCAGATTTGGGCTGTTATTTGGAACGATTTTCAAGTTGTTTGTCATGGTGATAGGAGTAACGTTCTACATTGAAAAATAGGCTAAAAATAGTTGCAAAAAATACATCCGATACATTGAACTTTATGAACATTTGGGCGATGACATTTCTCATTCGGTTGGAAAATGTAACCAGTGCCATCTGTTGATAGCAAAACGTCTCTAGACGTTAATGAGACGCAACTTTTGGGGTGGTGACATTTTAGGAACGTAATTTTTCTTGTCTATGACTTTTCGGTAGTATCGCATTTCTGCAACGTGACGTTTTTAAGTTTTGACAGTCTACTTAGAAAAAAGACATGTCGAACTTGTTACATTTATGTAGTGCTGGGTTTGATGTAAGTACATCTAACTGTTTTAATGGCGATTCTGAAATAGTCCATTTTGCGTCCAATAAGCTACTATGAAGACGATCGTCAAAATGAAACTTCCTCTATCCCCCATATATATATATATATATATTGGGCGTTCCATATTTAAATTTCAGCCAAATCAAAAGGGATCAGGTTATATATATATATATATATATATATATATATATATATATATATATGGGGCGTTCCACGCCAAATCGACTCCTTTTGAACCTGACCACTTTTGATTTGGCTGAAATTTAAATATGTTATTGTTTTCTTCTAAAAACGGTGGTACGATTAAAATTAAATTTTTTACATAATCGGAAATACGTAGTGAATTTTTAAAAAATCCATGTTTTTCTTTCAAATGCTCATAATTTTCGGAAAATTTGACCAAATAAGATATTTTTTTCAAATTTATCGATTTGAAATGTATTCTACGAAAACAAAAATGCAAAGTCATCTTCGATAAAATTTTTTAGTTTTGGGGGAAAAAGCAAATTTTTCTCGGTTCACTCTTTATTCATTTTTGTTCTTTTGTGCACAAAACAATATGATGAATTTACCGATTTTTGGCGCAAGACCCAACGTGATAAGACTTTTTTTTTCTACTTATGTTTCTAAATTGAAAAATTGTTATTCGTGATTTTTTTTCAAAATTGAGTTTTTTCCTGAGATGAAATAAATTTAAATGGTTAATTATATGATATTTAATACTTTGTATATAATATTTACACATTAAAAAAGTTTTCCAATAGTTTTTTATCATTGTAGCGGCAAATTGAAATACTACTTATGAAATTTCTGAGCGAAATATTCATCTAAATTAAATAGTACGCAGTATTTTTTTGACCGTACAATTTGTT